>JAJPUD010002373.1:279842-283457 GCA_023553655.1 Myrmecobius fasciatus
GCCCATCTTTTCAAACTCAAAGAATTTTTTTGTAACATCACAATAACTAACTCTTAGGAGTAGAAGGGACCTCAGGGGTTATTTAACTTAAGACAGGAGCAAAACAAGAATTCCCTCTGCAAGAGTCACCTTCAGCAAGTTCTGGGGAGAGGCAATCCATTCCCTCCTGAAGCAGTCCCTTGCAGTTTTGGATAGCTCTGTAGGACAGGAAGTCTTTCTTTGAACTAAGCCTAAATTTGTTTCTGTAAACTTCCATGCTTTGATTCCAATTCTATTCTCTATAGTCAAGTAGAGTAAATGCAATCCTTTTTCCTGGTTGCAGCTCTTCACACATTTGGAGGTAGTTAATATATTCCTAAGTCTTCTTCAAGCTAAAATATCACCAGTTACTCCTACTAATCCCCACATAGCATGTTCTCAATGCTATCCACTACCTTGGTTGCTATCTGCCATGCTCTCAAGTTAATCAAGGTCCTTCTTAAAATGAAACATCCATAATTCAATACAATATTCTGTGTACTAGTCTTGGGCATTTAGGCTCTTTTAAATACAGCCTAAAGAAGCTCACAACCTTTTTTTGACTGCCACATCACTATTACCTAATATTAAATTTACAGTCCCCAAAATTCTCAAAATCTTTTATCAGATGAACTGCTGTCTAGTCATACTTCCACACCTTGTATTTATGAAGTTAATTTTTTGGACAATTATAGAAGGCATCTTTTTATATTATCTTTCATTTTATTAAATTTAATCAATGTTCTTTTTACTTACAAGATTGTTTCACAACATTTAAAAGGAACATTAAAGACTGGACAAAAATAATTTTGAACAGTGTTTAGAGGTCCATGAGAAGCATGACTCATATACATGTTTGGCCCTTTTCAACTTAGCATTTTAGAAAATTCCTCTAAAGATGAGGAAATACAATAGCACATTTAAATGAACCTTCTAAGCTGCTTCCTCAGATAGCCCGAAGTATGTTGATTACAACCTAGACATATGGCAATCAATTGGACACATGTTAGGATAAAGTGCCATTTTAATGTTGTTTTCATAGGAATTTTAGAGCTTTTCAAATGAGGTGTCATCCCAAAATGTCAATAGTTAACAAAAATGTATGAGATTGAGCATCCTACTTTTTAATATCTAATTTAACCAAGGTTCCATTAATATATTAGAACACATTTAGGTAACTACATAGTACAGTAAATATACAATGCTGGGCTTGGAGTCAGGAGGACCTGATTTCAAATCCAGATCCAGATATTTACTAGCTACATGAACCAGGCAAGTCACATCTATGTCCACCTCAGTTCCTCAACTCTAAAATAAGGAAGTAACAAGGTTGTTGTGAGAATAAATGAAATAATATTTGCAAAATGCTCAGCACAGTGCTTGGCACATAGCAGGTATTATATAAATTCTTATTCCATTCCATTCCTTTTTCTCCTCTACTTATCCCAAATTCAACCAGCTACTTCATATGAGAAAAAGAAGATATGTATGTTTTACATTCTATTTGTATTCCTCCCACAGTATCACACTTCCAAGAGTCATTGCTGAAAGAAGCACCTGGGACCCAAAAAATACATTGTAAGTTCTATGTAACTTTGTTAACAGATTATACTGACAGGGAAGGGGCTGGGGATAGGTAGCTAGTGAAAAGTTAGATTAAATCTCAAGAACATCTTGTTCTCTGCAGTCAATAATTTATCTTAGTCCTTTAAAAATGGATAATTTAATTTCCTTTGAATTAACTTAAAAGACTTTTAAGAGTCATTAAGAATAATGAATAAAAATTAACAATTTTAATGAGAGTAATATTCCTTCTTGTCCCAAAATAGTTGGGACCTAATGAAACAATACATGCTCTTTTATAGATTGAACAAATAAAGTGGCATATATATGTTAGTTTCAATTTTTTTTGCATTTCAATAAAGTTATTAGATATAGTGATAAAAAGTTCCTTTTTAAAAGTAAATCATGAAGAATATTCTGGATAAAAATGAACAGCCAATACAAACCTTGTATAAGGATACTCTAAGTAATGTTAATTTGGATAGACAACTATCTCCTTTCCATAGGCCCAGGTAAATTAGTTCTGGATTACTATAGCTGTTGGGTTAAATCAATCTTTATGAACACTTTACCTTTGAAGAAAGGTTTTCCATTTATTATCTCTCCTCTTGTGGCAAATCCAGGCCCTCTAGGGCAAAGAGCATCATATTCAGGTGTATTTCTCAGGGGACACTCCTCACAATCTACACTGCCCCAAGCAGCCCCAACAGAACAGCAGCATGCATCCATTCGGTGGCGGCCAGCAACAGGCAAAGAGCATTCCTCATCTTCATGTTTCAGATAGCAAGTTTCTAAGCGGATATCTGATAAGTGAATGAAAGTAAGTTGGAAAATATCACATTATTTTCGAAGCTAAAAGGCCACTGTCATTTAGGTAAGTACATACCTTGCAACACAAGATGTGCTTAATAAATTCACTTTGGTTTAAATTGAAACTTCTCCTTCCAGTAAGAGACCAGATTTGCTAATGGAAATCTTTAGTACATGAAGGTTCCCTTGCCTTACTGACCACAAATTCTCAAGTACTGTATCTGTCAAACAGAAAAGGTTCTTCTCCTCTATCCATCCAGTGGGCTTTATGCTTTCTTCACAAAATTCATTTCAATGTTTCTCATTCCTACAGATGTGCATAATGTTAATTTCCACAAACAGAAGTTGATCTACTGGTTGATCTGAAAACAACCTATGCATGGTAGGACAGTCTCAAGCTAGCACTAGCACCTTCTACTCACTGGAGGCATGTGTGTTTTGAGAATGGGAATAATAAGAAAGAGGAGTTTCTCTGAAAACTGGGCAGGGGTAGAAAAGATGCTTGCAAAGGAAAGATCATAAATTGTAAGGGATCATAGGTTAGAGATCATTAATTTCAACCCTCTCAATTTACTGATCAGAAAACTGATGCTCAGAGAGATGAAATGATTGGCTCAAGACTCAGTCAGTTAATTCTGAGACAGGATTAGAACAAGAGGTTCCAGACTCTAGGAGCAAGGGCTCCACACAATTCAACAGAATACTCTCAAGGAGTTTGAATCACAGTTTAGTTCTGGGTTGTTTGCCAATCTCCTGTGGGTCATCCCCTAGAATGAATGGATGAGAAGCCAATCAAAGTCCACACTTTCCATGCCTAAACATATTTATTTCCACAAACATTTACAGTAACTTACACATTCCTGTGTACAATCAATCATTAAGCATTCTTTAAATTTATTAACTAAGGCATAGAGGGAAACAATGGGGATACAAAAACAATAAAGCAAAATTAGCCCTCTTTCTAATGAAAAAGACAAAATGTACATTACAAAAATACATATATAAATAATACATGGAAGCTGAGGAAATGAGTATACACTAGAAACAGAAGAGATCAAAAGAGACTTCTGGAGAGGTTTCTTAAGACAACTAGAGATAGAGATTAGGAGAACTGAATTCTAAGCAGGTAGAATAGCCAGTATAGCTGGATCTCAGAAGGTATGGAAGGAAATTATGCATAAGAAGATGGGAAAGGCTGGAAGGAGCTAGGCTGTACAGAGCTTT
>JAJPUD010002373.1:283467-326954 GCA_023553655.1 Myrmecobius fasciatus
CTGATTTTTATGAGCTGTAGTTTCTTTCTCTGGAAGTAAGAGAGATAGTAATACCTGTCCTGTCCATCTTACAAGGTCATGGTGAAGATCAAATGAATTCATTTATTTTTTTAAATATAAAAACAAAAAACACCATAGTGATGTTCCCTTTCTTTTCCAGTCAGCCTCTACAAGTAACCAATACTCATCTGAATTCTAGCTAGTATAAATAGGGCTTTCTGAGGCCCCCCCTTGGCAATTCTTCATTTAGGTTTTCAAAGGAGAATTTAAAAATAAATCACAAAATAACACATCAGAGCCCCTTTCACTTAAGGCCTTGGGGCTCATTATAGATTAAGAAACTGGGGTTTGGAATGGGATTAACTGACCTTCCACAGCAATGAATGGAACCTCAGGCTTCCATTCCAACCATTGAAATTCTATCCTCTAGACCACACTATGCTTTTTAAGTGATCCAAATCCTTTAATTAAATACAGCAGAATCCTCATAAGATTTTGCTTATTATTATATGGTTTCAGATATACTATAGAGCTGAACACATCTCCCATGTCAAAGGACTTGTGACTTCGGCACCAGTGATAATTTCTCTAAAACTGTTCCTATTAGGGCCCTGGAAATGTTGGGGAGGCATTCAGGGCACAGGGTATTACCACTACAGTTATCTACAGGGATCTCCTTCCCAAGCTTCCATCACCACTAGTGGTAGCAATCTGTCTTTGGCAGCTAATCACAAATCACACTACACCCAATAATAGCTTAGGTGGTATTCATGGAATCCTCTGCTACTTAGACTTTATGACATTCTTAAAGTTTGTTTAAAGACTTTATCCGGATTAAGAATCATCACAATTTAGATGACCTATAGTTTCCTATAAAGTAGGTACTGCAAAGGCAAAAGGACTATCCTCTATTAATTGGTGAGATCTTCCCCATTCATGAAGAATGAAGTATGGGACCAAACCTCATATGCTCTGAGAATCAGAAGATGACTATGAATGAAAATTCTTGGACTTTGTGAGATTTATCTGCACTTTGAAATTTTGCAATCTGTAAAAAAGGTACAGAAGTATGAAGTGAAGAAACAAATACATACCAAGACAGATTCTTCCTGTGAGATCCAAAGTCATTCCACTGGGGCACTGGCAAACAAATGATCCCAAAGTATTGACACAATGGCCATTTTTGCACACTCCAGGGAATACAGCACATTCATCTATATCTGAAGGGGAAAAACCAGAACAGAGATACATGTATTTACATAAAATCACTGCATTACATTCTATTTGAAAAAGGTACCCCTTTCTAGCACTGGCACACTAAGTTACCCTCCAACTCCAATTTCCAGTGTTTTTCTTTTCAAAACTGTAAATAAATTAATTTATCAAAAAAATAAAATAAAACCCACCCCAGTGGAATCACTATGATATTGAATCAGGAACTGTTCCTAACACTGTCATAAAATGAAACAATTAAGTGATTTTCAATTTAGGGATGATGGAACTAACAATAATTCTTAAGAACAGCTCTTCAAGGCTTGCAGGCCTTTTAAAACAGGGATGTGCTACATGCATCCTGACATCAAAAAGTCCTGAACTAAACAGGCCAGAATTGTAAGTTTTTTTGTAGAGCCCTTTAAAGCTTATAAAATGCTTATATATACATAGTTGTCTTTGAACTCTACAATAATACGAAGAAGTAGCTTAAACTCTTAGCCTCCTGAGGATAGGGACTGTGGATTATTTTATAGTCATATTCCCCCCTACTACGTTGCCTAATACAGTGTTCATATCAGATGCTTAAAATAGGTTTAGGTAGATAGGGCAAAATTATGATCTCTAATTTAATGAAAAGTTAATGAAAAAGCTAAGGTTTATAGAAATTAAAACTTAAATAGTATCAGAGCCCAGGTCTCTTAATTTCTAATCCAGTGTTCTTTCAAACAAACCATGCATAAGTAGAGGGAAGTAGTTACTGTTTTTAATATATTCCTAAAGACAATAGACAATATACAATAATGATCATGGCAGAAAGCAATGTTGTCATTTAAAACAATATGTTCTAAATTTGAACATTTTCAATGAGAATAAAAAAATTCTCAAGGAATATATTTCAGTCTTAGTACCTACATGCTAAGTATGAAAGGTGAGTGGAAGATATCAGTTAATTAAATGGTCTGGAAAAAAACACACATTCACTTCCCAAGAATCACTATCTGACCTTAATTCTTGAACTAAAAGTACACTCGTGACAATTTATGGGAAAAGAACAAAGAAAATAAAAACACCAAAGTAAATTTGTACTTGTTTAGGGAATACAGAAGATAAAAAAAAAATTACCTATTGTGAAATTAGGCTAGGTATAATTAAGATTTTTCTTCTACTTAATTCTCTATCTTCTCCATTCATAGTCTTATTCCTTCGGAAAAGATTGTCAGATAGTGAGACTCCCTAAATTAATGATGGGAAATCAGTGGAAAAGGTGTAACTGCCTTTTAACTAGACAATGGGATCACTATTTTTGACGAATTTTCAATGACTCCAGGTAGGAAGGGGAAATGGAAATTAACAATGTTTGTGGTCTTTTATTTGGGGAAAACATGCACCTTGGTAGATAAAGGTATAAATAAAGGTAATACTCTTTGGAAGACGCTGAATTGAGACCATATGAGCTCCTTGTCAGGGTTAACAAGCCAAAAACTCATCAAGGAAATGATGAAAATCTGATGCCTTGGAAAAATAATTTTCCCACAAAGGAATATTGAAAAAAAAATGTTCTATGCTTTTTTCGTTGTGAACAGGAATAGGTAGAAGATCACCTTTTTTTTTTCCTGGTCACTTACATGCACTGAAATGTTCTTTTGGGGTCATCTAAGTTATGTACAGTGAGTCTGGATTAGGAAAGTGCCAAAAAATTCAGTCATCATTTGGAAGGCAAGAGCTCGGAAGGGGGTTGTGGTGTTCCTCTATTTTAACAAAAAAACCGTTCTTTTCGTCCCACATATGGGACTAATTGTTGTTTTTTAAAATATTTCAGCTGCCGTGTCATGTCAGGTTGTGTTAGTCATGATGACCTATGGCTATCTGGGATTTTGTGTGAGTGGAACAGAAGATTGAAAAAGCCCACCTAGACTTATGGAGAGGATGAAAAGAGTAATTAATGAACTTTAGTGTGTGACTACACAACACAATAACAACAAACATGTTCTATACCCTCTTTAAAAACTACTTTTTGTTCCCATCTTCAGACACAGTGTTCTGACATAAGCAGTTACTATAAACTAAGATTCGGGCTAACACATTTAAGGTCTTTTTATTTTCTGGCCACTGAATGAATGAAGGATTGTGAAATTAACATCTGTCCTTTTATTGTTCTTTTCTTTCACTTCATATTTTGCACTGTACAGTTACATGGCAACCTTAACAAATTCAGTCAACACAAACATTCTTCCCATACAGAGTGATTTATAGTTTATAAATAACAATAAATACCTTCACACTGGGTTCCTTTAATCCTTGAGTACCCCTTAGCACATATTGGGTCTGTAAAAAAAATAAATATATAAATTTGGAATATTGAACTCCAAATTCTGTGGTTATGACATAGTGTACCAAACATGAAAGAGCAACTGGAACATGAACTGGATTTTGTTCCTATGAATAAGTCTGAGATCACTTAAAAGCATTTTCTGAGATTGTATAGGCGTGGAAGATTAATAATGAAATGGGTTTCTTTGCCTCCCACTCAATTTCCCAAGGTACCCTTAATATAACACGATAAAGTGAAGTTTAAGAGAATAAATGGCTGCAGATTTCTCAAGAGCAACTAACCTTAAAATATGAATTACACTATAGGAATATTCTATTATTACATCATGAAAAATTTGTTAAGTGCTAATGAACACAGAGACTTCACAATCTTTAGAATTCCCATGGCAAGAACTTTATAAACCAAAAAACCTAAACTATATACAAGTTTATTAAACACAACTTTTCAAATAACAAAATTTCAGCTAATACTGGAATTTTTCCTGTAGTGCAGTTAAGAAAACTTGATTCTATTTCTTCCCAAATTCTAAGATTTTTTTAACCTGTCTACAGTTTCTTTGGGAAGACCTCAAAACAATTCATATGCTTTCTCAATCGTGTACAAAAGCCAGAATTAATGACATGACAACATTATGGAACAGAATAGGTACACTACAATCCTTGTTATTTATTTTCCTTTCTAACATCAATATAAATTGTTACTGCCATCATAAACTTTTCTGTTCAACTTCATTAAGGAAAAAACCCAACATCACTACTTTTCCATTGGTAAAAAGATCAATAATCTCTATAAAGTATAGATCAAAACTAGGGGCAGCTAGGTGGTGCAGTGGTTAGAGCACCAGCCCTGAAGTCAGGAGGACCTGAGTTCAAGTCTGGTCTCAGACACTTAACATTCCCTAGCTGTGTGATCCTGGGCAAGTCACTTAACCCCAATTGCCTCAGCAAAAAGCAAAAAAAAAAAAAAACAAAACTTGAAATAATCATCATTCTAGGCTTTGGCTCCTAATTAGATTTATTTTTAAGCACTTGGAACCATTTATCTTTCCTATGTGCTCAATCAGACTGATGCAGATACATCAGGTCCATTTGCTTATCTATTTTGCTTTTATAAATTTGGATGCGACAGAAGAAATAAGAAAACCATCATTTCCAAAAGGAGTTTAGCCTTTTAGTCACTGAATAAAAGTAATAAAAGAGATTGGGGCCAAGGAGTAAAGTCATATTTTTTACCTGTTTGACAAGGTGTGCATGGGCTTCCCCAGGCAGCACCCAGTGAAGAACAGCATTGAGACTTCAATGTGGCTCCATTGATATTGATTTCACATCTTCCATCAACAATACTCTGCCAACAAGTACCTTTAATTGTTTCTAAAAGGAGAAGGATTCAAAACACTTTAAAACATACTACTTCGTTTTATGTATCAAAAATATAGTTGAACATGCTATCTCAATTTACATAAAAGTTACCACCACATAAATAGTAATTTGAAAAATAATTGGCATTACCATAATGATCATAAAATCTCAGTTTCTGCATAATTAGTAACTCCTTTTGTGCTAATTGGCATTAAATATATTTAATACATGAAAAGAATAAATATAAAATTTAAACAGAAACATACCTATGCAGATAGTTTTTGTTGTATCCAAAGTACTTTCAGAAGGACATTCACAAACAAAAGAACCCAAGGTGTTTTTGCATACTCCATTAACACAAGGACTTGATTCACATTCATCAATATCTGAAACAAAAATATATCTATATTGTGGATAAAGCTAATTTCAGGGATGAATGAATGACTTCATTTGTTATCTTATGTTCTCAAGAAAAGAGACTAGTAATTTTTTTCTAGGTTAGCTGAAATGTCCAAAGAAGTGAGTTTATACATATTTAACATAGGTTCCTAAATTTCACTTCAATCCTTGTAGCCAGAATAAATCTCCCATTTTCTTTGAGAGGTAGCACAGTAAGACCTGGCTTAGTTACATGGAACACTAGGGTGCAAGTCCTTCCTCTATTATGTAACCCTAAGTAAATCTTTTAGTTTCTGGGTGCTATAGGCTGCTCTCTCACACAATAAACTGAAGAAAAGGGGACCACCTATACTGGTAGACAGTTTTCTCATCTGGAACTCCCTACAGCAATGAAATCACAGATTCTCATCCATCTTTAATTATTTTATGCTGCTGAATGATGTGAGAATGTCAGGTAAATGTAATGATACATTTTGAAGAGGAGGTGGCTAGGCTGAGGGTAAAAGGGTTCATTGCTCTCAGTGATGGTGAATTAACACCTCCTCCAACTGACTTAGGACATCAGACAGTAACTGGTGGCTCTCTTAATTCTGTAATTAAATGAAGGGTTTATGCCAATCCAAGGTGTTTAATTTGAGTGGCTGTGTGGGAAGAGAGAAAGGCATTCATTTGACCTTGTAGATGGGGGAAAATGTTAATAAAACAAGAATGACTCAAAGGTAATGTTCATGTGTGAATCTTAGGGCAGACTGAGCTATGTTTGGAGACTCCACTTGTGAAAGGAAATTCAAAGTGAGTAAAGGAGCCCTGAATTGTATAGACTGAAGGGAGGCAAGTATCCCATTTCTGGTTAGAGAGGTTATGTGGATCTGGGTCCTAGTTTTGATCTTCATAAAACACAAACAACATTCACACAATTCATATATTTCTTTTTCCAATGATATACAAAAACCAAAATTCATGACATAATGCTACTGAAAGTATAAATTATGTAAACTGCAAGACTAAAGTTCTTGTTATTTCTTTTTCCTTTAGACATAAATTATATTAGTGTCATAAAAAGCTTATCCAAGTTTGTTTTTAAAAAGTTAATGTATATTCAGTGTGGGTGATAGGACTAGTAATCTCAGTATTTAAATTTTAGTTCAGAAATTGAACTAATTGAAACAAACTGGCAAGATATATGACTGGCATGTACATGAAGTCCCATTGGTCTCAGAAAGGCAAGAGGGCCAGACAGGAGGGAGCCTGAATGAGTAAGCTTCTGAGACTAGAACATGATGACTATGTGCCTAAGGGGATCTATAGTTCAGTCAAGTTAGGCAATTTGTTCAGTCAGGTTAGGAGATTTGCTCAGTCACATAGTTTAATAAGTGTTAACTCCAGGATCTGAAACAAATTTTCCTGACTTCAAATACAATTTTCTTGTCACTACATCCGACTGATTCTCCTGCTACTACTACAGACTCGGAATTCATCAAAGCTGGGCTGAAAGGCCAAGCTTGCCAAGCACAAGGTTTGTGACTCTAATTAAATTGCTTAATTTCTCTGGGTCTCAATTTTCTCATGAAAAGATCAATAAGCTGAACAAGATGATTTCTACATTTCCTTTCAACTCTAAATTCTAAGAGAATCTTGATGAAACATTTAGCTAGATTCAGATAACTAGAAAAAATCTGCAGAAACTATCTAAAGCAACTTAAACACAATTACCTAGCTTATTATACCACTTTTTTACTCCTAGAGTCAGATATACAAAAAGAATAAGAATATTTACCTTCACAAGTTTTTAGGTCAGGTTTGTATACAAATCCCTTGGGACAGGTACAGGTGAAACTTCCAGGAGTATTTCTGCATTGCCCATTGTCACAAAGCAAGGTGTTTAATGCACATTCATTTATATCTATAATGGAGATGAAAATCAGAATTAGAAAGTCCAATTTCTTTTTTTTATTAAAGCTTTTTATTTGAAAAACATATGCATGGGTAATTTTTCAACATTGACCCTTACAAAGCTTTCTGTTCCAAATTTTTCTCTCTTTCCCCCCACCCCCCCCAGATGGCAGATAGTCCAATACATGTTAACTATGTTAAAATATATGACAAATCCAATATATGTATACATATTTATACAGTTATCTTGATGCACAAGAAAAATCGGATCAAGAAGGAAAAAAAACCTGAGAAGGAAAACAAAATGCAAGCCAAAGCGTGAAAATGCTATGTTGAGGTCCTTTCTCTGACTTTAGATGGCTTTCTTCATCACTGTACAATTGGAACTGGTTTGAAACATCTCATTGTTGCAGAGAGCCATGTCCATCAGAATAGATCATCATATAGTCTTGTTGCCGTGTATAATGATCTCTTGGTTCTGCTCATAAGAAAGTCCAATTTCATACAATTTCTTAAACATTTTAAGTCCTCAATTCTATGTTTGAACCAAACAAATAAAAAATACAATTTTCCCTTGAATTATTTAATTTCACAAATATGGGTACACAAATTAGCTTACTATAGTGTCCATGGGAATACCTGGCTGTTATGGAAATAACCAACCTTCACTTTACATAGTTGCTGAGTTTTGCTAGAAAGTCTAGGTGTCTTTCTACTGACTTCATTTTTCAGTTCGCTCCCCACCCCCATTTCCCTTCCTCAAATAAGAAAGTTGGGCCCTTGATATTATGTTACAGCCTCAGGATAATGTAGACACTCTTAGTTAAGGGCTATATATTACAAAAGATTCAGAGAACCAGTATTTATCTAGGATGGTTCGGATAGATAATTTAAATCATTTTAGGTCAAAACCATTGCTTTGTTTGTTTTCAATTGTCCAAATCTGTCTAATGGCAACTATGGAATTTTTTATCCTAGGTATCATTAAATCTACTTGTATCTGTACTATTATACTAAACGTTGCTTAATGTACTCAAAATGCCCTATCTATTTGAAGCAAATGATTTGTTCACTTAGCAATTGTGGTCAGTTGATTAGGTGACATTTTAAAAAGTCAATTCTTTTATAAAATAAAATTATATTTAACTTTGTGGACTTCGTGAATAGTAGGTGCTATAAATCCGCTGGAATAAGCTCTTTGATCTTCTTTACTAAAGTTTATGTCATAAAATCCATGGACCTGAGCTTATAAAACTTTTAAAATAAAAAAAATCATTAAAAAAGTCAGGTATAAAGTTTTGGGGTATGAGAAAATCATGTATGAAAAATTCTAACAAAATGATTTGAGATATGTAAAATGCAATCTGAAAGGGTCAAAACTGCAGTTCTTAACTCTCACTGCCGTTAAGAAGCATTTGGCAACTTAAATGGTGGAATTTGCTGTTAAGATTAAAAAAAAAAAAAGCTAGTCACTGAGAGTCACGTGTGGGAAATAACTGGAGATAGACCTTTGGTTCACAACTTCTTTCCCTCTTACCACAATCAAGTCCTGACCTGATAATAATGGGTCCAATTTTGTAGTGTTTACTAAAGCAAAACTCTCATTGAAGTAAGAATTCCCACTGGCTCCCAGACTCCCCCTTCAGCTTTCCAAGGGGTGATTTTTGGATGAAGCTGAAACATCCCTGTGTCTTTGTGCACTGCCCAAATAAATAATGATTTTTGGTGCCTGCCAACCAAGAGAGGCCCTTCTAGAAAGATGAAATACTAAAACATGTTTTCAGTTGAGTCTGCTTTGAAAATACCACATGTATTCAAATTATGGCTGCCCCAGGATAAAGGCTGCACCCTAAAAAGTTGTTTTAAAGTTCAGAGTAAGGGGAGGGTATAAAAGTTTATGCTTAAAAGTAAATATAGCGCACAAGAGAATAAAAGGCCAGAAGTTATTAGCAACAAATAAAAATATATAGCAGAAATGTAGGAAATTGACTAATTCTATAGTTCACTAGTTTTCTTTTCAGCTCCTTTTTCCTTTAGTTATTAAGTAATTAGCCCAGTTAAAACCCAAGCAAAAAATGAGCTCTTGAATTTTCACAATAATTTTGAAAGGGTGAGAAAGGATAGAGATTTTTTTGATCACTTGTGATCAGTTTGTGGGTGTATTTAAATAAATTAGATAAATATGGAAAAAGGGAGATGGGAGTTCTGATTTTCAACTAAAAAACCTATCTTCTTCCCTTTGATTCCCTTTGAATCTTCATCTTTGGAAGTAAAGCAGCACCAGCCCTCATATCTAAATAGTATTGTATAACTATTATGAATCTGAGTCAGAATTTCCACTGAATTTATTTCTTAAAACAAAGAATTAACAAGTTGAACTAAACAGTCTTTAAGATAAACACGAGAAAAAAATAATTAAAGAAAGTGGCACAGGCAATCATCAAAGAAAAAAAATCACAGGAATTGGTTGAAAATGTCTAGTGCCTCAACCTAAAGTTTTCATCTTCATATGGATTTTCCAAATTTAACCTATTCCTTTCTATTTCAGTAGCCAAAGCTTAAACCAGGTATTGGTAGATATCATATAGATGACTGGAATTCACTTTTTTGTTATAGGTGGAATCAAGAGACACATAGAAGCTTGAATAACAGAAGTGGGTGATTTGAGGATTTGAAATAGCACCTATACAAAATACAGGAAAAGGAAGGAGGGCCTGAGAGAGGGTAAAGAAATCATATGGAATGTAAGATATGAGGAAGGGCCCATAGAAGTTTAAGAAATAGTTGTGAATAGTGGAAAAAACCTTCTGGGAGCTTCTGGGAAATCAAGAAATAAACAGGATGCTGAGAAAAGCAGAGGCAATACTACTTTTAGATGCTTAATATACCTCAAATAACAGTAACAAAAGCAACCAAAAAAACTAAAGAGAGTTGAAGAGGTCAAATTAATGATATGCAGAAGAAAGAAAGGAATCAGAAAGTAAAAGAAAGAACTGAAATAGAGGGAGAAATAAAAAGGAGGAAAGATGAGAAAAAGGAGAGAGCAGACAGGCAAGCAGAGGAAATGTGTAACATCTTGAAAGAGAATGTTATTCAATTCAAGATAGTTTAAAGATTTAACACAGGGCCCATACAAAGCATTAAAGTTGTAAAACACAGTACAATAACAATAATTAAGAAGAAAATTGTCAATAATTTTAGAGCAAGAAAATATTATCAATGAAGTTTCTAAATTATTTGGACTTTTATCTTGAAATTAAATTTTATTTATATGTAATTTAGACCCATGTAAAGCAAAACAAATGAACACAAAAGTCATGGTCAAAACATAGCAAAGAATCACCCAGAAAAGGGGTAATTTAGAGCAATTGCAATCATATCAGTGACAGGTATAATATTATAAATGGTGTATGTATATATGTGATTATATATACATGATACATATATGTGTATGTTGCCTAGAAATCAACTTCTAATATTTTCATACAAACAATGGTAAAAAACATATGGAGCAGCTAATGCACAGCAGGCATAATTCTTACAGTTAAAGAGTGGGAGAATTTAAAAAGAAACAAATGAAGTTAGATTAACAACATAGATACTTTATTGATAATTTTACATTATATTTATTTCTGTGTGAGATTTTATTTTTTGTCTTTTACTCTCAGGGACTAGCATGTGTCTAGTGGATAATGGCAGTTTAATAAATGTTCATTTAATAATAGATCATCCTCCTAAAATGTGAGCTTCACTAAAGGTCACATATTAATCTCTCTCAGGACCTAAGTGTAGTGTTTTCCACAGAGTAGGAGCATAACAAATGGTTACTGCATACATAAATAATGGGGTTTTTAACTGTGATTGGCATATGTGAATTTTATATGCAATAGTATCAAATGTGATTGAAAATCAGTACATTTTTTGAATAGTAGAGGTTTTGGGAAAGGCAACAGGTAGAATTTCCTTTTACACAAACATGTAATATAACCTATCCCTATCATCATGACTATTATTTTCACATAAATAACCATTATTCATTTTTAAAAAGCAACTCTAACATGCTCTAGATAAGTTATCCAACTGTAATCAACTGCTACTACTATTCTTTCCCATAATCTTTGGCAATATTTGCTGTCCTTCCTAGACTTTCTCTTACTATTTCAAACTCTCTTCAGTTTTCTCTAGTAATCATCATTCTTTGAGATTTACTAAGTAACAGAAGTAAACATAAAGGCTCCAAAGGATTACTTTCTATCTTCTTTTTTGATAGAGGGGAGAAAGGTCATATGCACATGTATATTAGCACACAAAAACCCTTCTTATTTTTATTATTTCCAACTCTTGGCCAAGGGAATTTTACCCTTTTCCTCTATTGCTAGCTCTGACTTGACTAAAAGAATATTCAGAGGAAGGATGAACACAGAATCCAATGACTTTTATAATGACTATGAATCTATCGACAGACTTGAATATTTTTATTTGTGGTATTTGATCTTTCACATTACAGATATCCATCCATCCATATAGATATGTCACAGGATGTTTTATATCAATCAAATTTCCTATAATGAATCTTATTTTTAATAACCTCTATTATAAAAATGAAATTGTTTTGAATATTGAAAATATTCTGGATGTTATGTTTTTGATAAAATATGAATATGCTCTACCAAAATATTTAAATTAAAAATAAAAATGGTAAAAGAACTTACCATGAAATGACAATATGACTGTATGTCACCCTGTCTAAATGTTCCCACCATAGAATTATTAAGGCACAGCAATATAACTAAATTTTTCACCAGCTTCTTTAATTTCTATAACATTTTTACCTTTAAAAATTATCATTCAAATTTTTGTCTCTGAAATTGCTGACATCTTTTCAAATACCAGTGTCTACTTCCCCCCCCCCATTACCCTTGGCAATAACCTAAACAGCCAAAGACTAAAAATCAAATATTTTGGAATCCCAGCATGCCCAAGAAAGAGCTATCCAACAACCAAAGAATGAACAAGGCTCAGTAAATTACAAATGTGTAACTCTTCATCTAAATTAATGACTGACCACTAGTGGCTGATGCTGCTATTACAGGACATTTTCAAACCAAAAAGGTGTCACAGCCTGGAAGTGACCTGAGTTTTACTGAATCGTTCTGAGTAATAAATACAATAAGGTGCATACAATAAGATCGCAGTATAGAACATTCATATTTAGTTCAGTTCATCAATGTTCTTTTTTGTGGATTGAACTTGTAATTTAAAAATTTATGAATTCCTTGAATTTAGATTTCTATTGTATGTATCTGTTTGAACTGAGTGATTTTATACCTAAAACAATATCAGTTTTCTTTGTCACACAACATTTTGATTAGATATACATTTAAAAGAAGCTTAAATAATATAATTTTCAAGCATCTCTTAGGAAAAGAGGCACATTACTCACCAACACAGTTTTTCCCACTTGCATCCACCTCATATCCTGAATTGCATATACACTTGTACGTGCCACGTAGATTCTCACAAATTCCATTAGGGCAAATATCAGGATCCAAGGCACATTCATTTATATCTGCAAGTCATTAAAGCTTGACATCAGTATCATGCTTCACTGAAACTTAAATGAAATAACTTTCCCATTCTCTCTCTCTCTGGCTTTTAGCTTCACCACCTATAAAATAAGGGGACTGGATGATCTCCTGACTACTTCTCCCTAATATGTTCTGTCTATTCCATTTTAACAGAAGGTCCTTGGGGATGGAAACTGTCTTACTTTTGTATTTGTTTGCTCTATATTTAACACTGTGCTTGGCACACAGTTAGTCTTTAATAAATACTCTAATTCATCATTTATTCATTCATTCATTTTTAAAAGTTCTTTCAAGCCTCAAGACTCACTCTATCTATTTATCCATTTATCTATCCATCCATCCATCCATCTACATAAGTAAGAATCAACTTACTCATCTTGGAACAACTTTTAAAATATTAAATGTTAATTTTGGTTAAACTTACAACTAAGTGAATTTGCTTCATACTGCTAGAGTTTTTCAAACTATCCTCAGCAACTTTCAGGTTATAAATATGCATTGAGATTAAGGAAAATTATTAGTAGACCTTCAGGACTCCCTTAAATGCTTCAGTTGTCTGGCAGGAAGGTAAGTCAAGTGTTGTCAAAACAAGAACCTTCTTCCTTTGTTTCTCTTGCCTGTTATCTTTATCCCTCTTTGCCCCCATCTACCTAGAATCTGTTGTGACATCTCTAACTCCAACAAATGATTTCAAGTGACCATTTCCTCTTCTAGCAGTGAAATAATACCTTGCCATTCATTACACAATAGATTCTGGCTCAGCAAGCGACTCTACCATAAAAAGATGACTGACAATTTCCCAATCGAGAAATCCTCCAAATACTTAGTTATCCTATGGCCACTTAGCAAAGCCATAATGACAGACACAGAGTTAGACTTCAGCAATAAAGAAATGACAGGCACTTGACATATGACCTACCTCCTTTCAAATCGGGTTCCAATTCCTTTAAGACAGCTCTCTTCCTAAGCACCCAAGCAACCCCCCTGTAGAACCATCTGAGCTTTCCAGGGATACTCTGGTGAGTTTTCTGATGTTTCAAGTAGTCTTGATTGAAGTCTTTATTGCCATTAATAAATCCACAAGGGCGACAATGGCTCCTCTGAAAGCTGAACAACATCTCTGCTACTACTACCAAATAAACTTGGGAATTTTAAACTGATTACTCACCATTGCCTCCTGAAGTCATTCCGGGCCCACTGCTGCAAAGTGCTTGATACTCCGCTGAAATAAATGAAAGGATAGTCACTGACTCTTTTGTTTCCATCTTATGAAAATTTTAACTTTGGCTACACATACATCATTTCCTCCAAAGTAAAATGAAGAGATTTAAAGAAGAAGCTGAAAATGAGACATTTCTCACAGGAAGGTATTCTATACCTGTGGTATCAGTATAGGGAACTTCTAGTGAGAAAATTCAGTCTAACAAAGCAGATATGTAACTGTTTTTAAGAGAAGAACAACCAAGAGGTTACGTTTGTTTAGAATCAGAAAGCTAGTATGTGTCAGATCTAGTTTTGTTAGTCATCTTCAGTTCTGTTTGAGACTCTGTGATCCCATTTGGGGTCCTCCTGACAGAGATTCTGGAGTGGTTTGCCCTTTCCTTCTCCAGCTCAATTTACAAATGAGGAAATGGAGGCAAACAGGGTTAAGTGACTTGCCCAGAGCAACATAACTAGTAAGTGTATGAGGCTAGTTCTGAACTAAAGAAAATGAGTCTTCCTGACTCCCAGCCCAGCACTCTATCCATAGCAGTACCTAGATATCCCAGAACTAGTACTTGCATCCCACATTTTTCTGAGTCTAAGAATAACTCTTATCCATTATACCATGCTGCCTTCTGCCCAGAGAATAACATCAACTTTTTATGACATGCTTCAGAAATGCAATTCCAGCATTGAGCAAGAATTGTTTTATCTCCAAGTGTCTCCTTTGATTACTTTCTTTCCTTTTTAAAAAATGGTTTACTGCATTAGTAGATCAGGAAAATGTTGTAGACAGTATATATTCAATATGCTCTTTGAACTTTATCTTTTGAAAATCTGTGTTTCCTTGAGAGTTTTTTGGCTTTTTAGCATGTTTAGGAAATTCCAACATTTCCAAGCAAAATAATATTTAGATGAGGGGACCATTCAGTTGGGTACAAACAGAACTATATTTACACTTTGAGGATTTTTTTTAAGACAAAAAAGATTTCAGGATAAAGAGTCATAGTGAATTTGAAACAAGAAAAGTAATCATTACTACTGAAATGGTTGAAGCGTTGTGTTTCTGAGAAACACCAAATGTAGTCATTCTAAAGGAGTTTGTAATTTCTAACTGAAGAATGCTCCTGAAGACAGATCTGCTGTGATAATGGGAACTCAAAAACCTGAAAACTGAAATAAGTTGTTATAAGCAGCATTGTCTATGTAGCAGAAGGAACATTTTCAGGTATCTGATGCACTTAGGGAATCTTTTGTTCATTTCCATATGGGAAACTAACAAGTACCTGAAAATGCATATGGCTTTTCTGTTTCATATTTTGGCAAAAATATCCAGTGATCCAGGTATCTACATGCTCTCCAACTGGTCTGTCTTGTAAATAACTTTATACTTTTTTCCCCCACAGATATTCCTGTGCAGTCATATATTTATCTCACTGTTAAAATTATAGGACCAATTTTTTTTAAATTAACATTCAAATTATTGTTCTATAAGAAGCGATCAGGATGATTTCAAAAAGGCCTGAAGAGACTTACATAAACGGATGCTAAATGAAATGAAGAAAACCAAGAAACATTATACATAGCAACAACATCATTGTGACGATCAATTATGAGGGACTTGGTTTTTTTCAACAATGGGCCAATTCCAATAGACTTGTGTGAGAGAGAGTGCCATCTGTATCTAGAAAGAGGACGATGGAAACTGAATGTGATCACAACATAGTATTTTCACCCTTTTTGCTGCTGTTTGCTTGCTTTTTTCTCCTTTTTCATTTTTTTCCCTTTTTCCTCTGATTTTTCTTGTGCAGCATGATAAATGTGAAAATATATATAGAAGAATTACAGATGTTTAACCTATATGGGATTACCTGCTGTCTAGGAGAATGAAGTGAAAGAAAGGAGAGAGAAAAATTTGGAACACTAGGTTTTGCAAGAGTGAAAACTTTGCAAGTTGTTGAAAACTATCTTTGCATGTATTTTGAAAATAAAAAGCTATTAATTTTTTAAAAATAAATCAATATTCAAGTAGATTTATTGAGAACCAACAAACATATTCTCCAACATTCAGTACTCTTATGATTTTCTTTGACTGCAAACATAATACAACCAGGCTACTGGCTGGATCAGCCACTAATTTCCTATTTTGACTTGTCCAAAGTCCACCAGCACCTTATCAAATTAAGAGGTTGAATCATTTGATTTCTAAGGTTTCTTTTAGCTGTAATGACTATATTTACTGTAAAATACTCTGGAAGGTTTTTTCCATTAGTAGTTATTGATTTGTTCTGATCTAAAGGCATTCCTTTCACAAAGTCAACCTCATAATATATGAGCTTGGTATATATTTTGGGGAATAACAATTAAAACTGACATTTGCTTACAGCTTAAGTTGTAGTGAGTAAAATATTATTACTAAATGTAATTTTATTTTTTATTTTTTTTTTATTTTTATTTTTTTGCTTTTTGCTGAGGCAATTGGGGTTAAGTGACTTGCCCAGGGTCACACAGCTAGGAAGTGTCTGAGACCAGATTTGAACTCAGGTCCTCCTGACTTCAGGGCTGGTGCTCTAACCACTGCCCCATCTAGCTGCCCCTAAATGTAATTTTAAATGATTTATAAATGTATATCAACTGATTTGTTCATCACAAAAATCCTGTCAGGAAGCAGTATAAGTATTCTTCTCCCTATTTTGCAGTGAAGAATTTGAGAGAAGTCAAGGTATTTGTTCAATCAATAAATAAATATTTATTAAGTGGCTACTGTACATGGACACTGTGCTAAGCACTGGGGACACAAGAAGATGAAAAGATGAAAAAGACAATTTCTGTCCTCAAGGAGCTTACCACCTAATGGGGGAAACAACATGCAAAAAAAATATGAAGGAGCTATATACAGGATAAACAGGAAATAATCAATAGAAGGAAAATATTAGAATTAATAGGGGTTGGAAAAAGTTTTTGCAAAAGATCAGATTTTAATTGAGACTCAGAGAGAACCAAGGAAGCCAGTATGTGGACGAAAGGAGAGAGAGAGATCATTCCAGGCAGGGGGACAGACAGAGAAAATGCCTGGAGCTGAGAGATGGAGTACCCTTAGAACCTTGTTTGTTGAGACCAACATCACTGGATCAAAGGGTACGTGTGTTGGGGAGTAAGGCATAAGAAGACTGAGAAAACAGGAGGAAGCCTGAATAACTAATTGTTCAAACAACAAAACAATATAGGAATGGAGAATAACCAGAAATTTTGAAAATGCATCAAAGATCCTTTGACAGAAGATAGGAATTACTATTTTTACAAGAGGATTCAAACAATCTTTTGAATATTCACACAAATGGAGGCAAGTAAGCAAAAGTACAAATAATATAAAATTGTAGATAATTCATTAATTACTTCATTTTGTCTCTGTTGGAGTCTGTGAGGTTTATCTTTTTTATTTTATTAGAAGTATATTAAATGTTGTGGAAAACAATTTCAAACAAAATAAAGAAGTCACATCATGAAAATCCAGTTTGTAAAAAAGACTTAATAGCTATCACCTAACTGACCTAGCACTAGTTTAGTTTAACTAGAAGTAACTTTACTGAAGCAAGTATGTTGAATGTTTTGGTTTCAAAGGCCCTTTTATTACATACAAAAAATAAACTTAAAGAGTATGAAATATCTGCAAAGCCAGTAATTCACCAACAAAGTACTTTAAATATAGTTGATTAAAAAAACAATTTAGGTGAAAACTTGTTACTATCAATAAATCTGAAAGAATTCTTGCTGCACATAAACCACAATGTGATTCTTGAGAATTTATGGTGATAAATTTTTCTATGTAAAAAGGGAACTAAAATGTCATTCAGAAGTCCACAATGTCAAGCAGAATAATGTAGTCAGGTGGAAAGCATCTGCTTTACTAACTGGAAAACAAGGCTTTTTCCACAGAGGTAAAGAATTCTGTATTTTCTAAGAGCAAGGTTCAAACTTTTATACTTTAGTGTGGCTTTAGAAATAAATGGTTTATAGGAGATCATTGTACATGGCAACAAGACTATATGATGATCAATTCTGATGGACATGGCTCTCTTCAACAATGAAATGTTTCAAACCAGTTCCAATTGTTCAGTGATGAAGAAAGCCATGTATACCCAGGGAGAGAGATATGAATGTGGATCACAACATAACATTTTCATGCTCTCTATTGATGTTTGCTTGCATTATATTTCCCTTCTCAGATTTTTTTTCTTATAGATCCGACTTTTCTTGCACAGCAAGATAACCGTAAAAATATGTATACACATATTCAATTTGTCAAGTATTTTAACATAATTAACATGTAGTAGACTTCCTGCCATCTAGGGGAGGGGTGGGAACTGGGGGAAGGAAATTTATAACAGAAAGCTTTGTAAGGGTCAATGTTGAAAAATTACCCATACATATGTTTTGCAAATAAAAAGCTTTAATTAAAAAAAAGAAAAAAAGAAAGAAGTGGTTTATATAGACTAAAATTGAACAAACAACAACCACAACAAAACACACACACTCACTCCTACTTTGGCATTCCATAAGATTAAAGAAAAGGAGAGGCCTTCTAGAATTTTGAAATAATATAAAACATGCAGTCAGGTGCCAAATGAGAAAGGTAGCAGCAATAGTGCCAATAAAAGGCAGGGAATGGGAGTTAAGCGAAATATTTCTCCCCCATCGTCTCACATCAGCATCAGATTAAAATATTTGTGGAATAGCGTAGGCAATAAAACAGGAAACACACTCAACCTTGTAGCTCTGGGAAAAATGCACTTTTGCTCTCTGCTTCCTAACTTAGCTTATTCTTGGTGTAAAGGCAAGCAAGCGAGTGTCACAGTTGTTTTCCATATGGGCCAGAGCTAGTATTAGATTATCTGGAATTAGGTCATACTCCTATTCTGTGTACAGAATGATGCATGCTTCCAAAGCACTGGTATGGGACAGCAATGGGAAAATGCCACAGAAATATATTTGTGTGGCCCTTAACAGTCAAAGAACCCAGGGAGCAAAAAGGAGATCTGCTAATGAAATGAACAATTAAAGCTGCCTGCTTGCAGACCAGAAAGTTTAGAAGCCTTTCTAAATAAGTTTAGGCTGTTGAGTAGAAAAGTCTTCATTTACAGTTTGCACGTGTCTCATTTCCGGAGAGGAAAGATACATTTTTAGCTCTCAGATGGTTAGCTTCAAACTAGATTAAATGATAGAAAGTAAGAGGAAAAATTCGTCCCTTCTGGATATATTCAGTTCCCACAGCAATACATCTCCTTTTGAAAAATTCTTTTCTTCCCTGAAATGAAGGATGTCCTACATTTTATCCTTCATGAATTGGCATTTTCAACAACCAAATAGGTGGGCAGACCAGCCTAGATGAAACAGTTTCCACATGTGAAACTTTTCTGTTTAAATTCATTCAAATATAAAACAGAAGTCAGTGGCAGTGGGCCCTAAATTTAGAAAACACTTTTAACTCTATAATGCAGTGAGTCATGAAATATTCTGCTCAAAGAACATAGTCTGACATTACTTCTCTTAAATTCCTGTGCTAACAGCTTTTCAGAGAAGCAACATAATATAATAAAAAAATACAATGCTGAGAGTTAGGAGGAATAGATTGTAGTTCTCCTGTAACACTCAACTTTTCTGTGATTTTCTTTCCTTCTCTGTAAACTTTTAATATACTATTCATTCTACCTATATCACAGGGTCATTATAAGGATAAAATGACATAAATCTGAGAGTAACTTGTATCATCACTCAAGGCATGAAACAAAAGTAAGATGTTACATAAAGTTGTCAACTATAGCAAAGCTGTCTTTCTTTGGATGTTTACTTTTACTTTTAAAATATTCTATCCACTAGATCCCATGTATTAACTTCAAAACATCTAATAGGTGAATAACTTTATAAGAGCAAAGAAGACTTTTTCAATATGGTGAGATTTTGAAAATCTCCAGTCACAATTAATTTTTTCTAAGCCAGAAAACTACATAGGTCCAATTAAGACAACATACACACACACACAATTTTCTGAATACAAGAGATATTTACGATTAAACTACCTTTCCAATACAGAAAATGTTATTTCCCTTAGTCTGGAGAACAAAAATATATCAAGTTTGAGTTAAAAAAGCCTGTACATATCACTTAGTACAACTTGTATATAGATGAGAAAACTGTAATTGCTGTTTTAGATAAGAATTTAATCTTGTAAACAGTTTCAACTTTTCAGAAGGAAGGATAAAATTCCCAGAGAAATTAAAAAAATAATAATAAAATCTAGAGTTAAATGACCATTAGTTAGTGCTTGGGCCAGGCCTAGAACAGTATTCAGTGTTAATTCTACATTATGATAGCTCCTACAGTACTATGCATATCCTATGCCATATAAACTGCTGTATGAAAAGGATTGTTAACCCAATTTAAATAAACAGCACAGGACAAAATTCCTGATCACATAAAATGTGATGAAATGGACATTTAAAAAATTTAAAAACATTTCAGACAGCTTAAAAATTAGCTCCTTTCATATTACATAACATCCTGGTTTCATCACAGGGTCAGATAGGATGCTTCTGAAAATTAGAAATGCTGAATTTGAAGTATAAAATCAGGCTGCTTAAAGATGCAAAATCCTGTAAAGAATATGAGTAGAGTTGATTGGGAGTATGAGGGGTATTCTGTAGGAAGGTGTAAATTTTATTTTATTTATTTTTCCCCTGAGGCAATTGGGGTTAAGTGACTTGCCCAAGGTCACATAGCTAGGACGTGTTAAGTGTCTGAGTCCAAATTTGAACTCAGGCCTTCCTGACTTCAGGGCTGGTGCTCTATCCACTGCACCACCTAGCTGCCCCAAGGTGTAAGTTTTAAATAAATTTCAAGGGCACATAAAGGAGAGATTTGTCTAGGTGAGTAAAGATTTGAACAGAACTTGTGCCAAGTTCCTGGAAATGCATACCACTAGAAAGTACCACCATGCTTTCCTCTTTTACTATTACAACAACTGCTTAATATTCCATACCTGAATTCTGTGCAGGGCAAGGCTGGCAAGGCTCCCCAAAGGCATATTCCGTGCTGGCACAGCAGCATTCAGACTTAGTAACTGCTCCAAACAGAGGTTTGACACACTGTCCTCTCTTGTATCCACCATAGCATGTACTCCGCATGTGCGTATCTACAACAAGAAAAAAAGATCCTATTATCTTCCTGAATCTTCAAGCTGTAGAGACACCCTTAGTGTCTTGAACCCTTGTTGAAGCACATTCAGAAGTTTCAAAGCTGGTCCTGAACTCTGCCTATTTCCTCAATGTTCGGATTTACATTGATATATAACATTTCTATCGCAGGGCTTTGAGATCCATTAAAAAAACAAAAAACAAAAAACAAAAAAAAAACCTCCAAATAGTTGAAACCTAAACAACAGTGCAGATGCTGTAAATTTTCCAAGGTTACCATAGGTGAGAAATTATTTCCATAACAGCCAAGCTCATGAAATGATGATAAAGCACTTTAGAAAGCTAACTGATTCTCCAAATAAATCTGGGAGTTGGGGAATGTTTGGGTTCGGAGGATCTTTCAAAGAGGAGGGAGTTTATTTTGCATCTAATGACCTCTCCCTTTGACCTTCCCAAGTATCATCCTATTGCAGAAGCAGGAGGGAAAACCAGCAGAATGGAGCAAAGAAAGTGAATTCTTACTAAGCCTGAGCTTTTCTCAATTCAAAGACATTCTAAGGTATATCCAGTGGGGAAAACCCCCCAAAAAACAAAACCAAAAAAACCCTCAAAATAATACACAAAGTTTTTCTTGTTTTGTTTTTTACAAAGTTTTTCTTTAAGAAAAGTCATGTAATATGACTAGGAGGTTTTAAAATAAGCTCCTTCATTTTCCAATATTTTCTTCTTTAAGCTCTTTTGAGTAAGTAAAATTGAAAAATTTCTGTTCAATTAGCTTCTTTTTGGAGAAGATAATGCTAACTTGACCCATTTTAAATAGGTATCATTTAAAAATTTTGTCCCACTAAATATGTCCAGTTCTAAATCATCTATTCTGCAAAAAACAATTAGCATTTACATACTCTAGAGTAACAGCATAAAGTTTATCTTAATAAAGAAATGCAGAAAAAAGACCAGCAAGATCAATTAATAACATTATTTTATATGAACAGAAAAGTGTGGAATAAGAGATTTTTATTTTGCAACTAATAAAGAATGCCTCCCTTTTATGCTTAAATTTAGAAGTGCTTCATCATGTTACACACATCTTATAATGAAAGGTATAGCACTATTTAATCAAAAAAGAAAGTTGTTTCTGTTCTTATTAATAAAATGTTTCAATGTCATCAGGACAAGAGAGTGAGACAGGCATTTTACTTTTTCATATTTCAAAGACCTTAAGGCTCACAAACAGATAAAGATTCCTTTCTCAAATTCCCATCTCTTTGGGAATGCTTATACAGCTAACATGAAATTCCAGATTATCATGAATTTTATATATATACATATATAATACACACACACCTATATAAAACTAGTTTTTTGATTCTCCATATTCCTTGTCTTCCACTCACTACCCTTTGGCTACCCATATGTTCATTAAAACACTCACCAAAAGGGAAGGAAAATAGAGAGATGACAGCCAAACTTCAAGAAGAAAAGAAACAATGAGAATGGTGAAGATTGAAATTAATGAATAAAATAATGTATTGTAGATTCCCTGTAGTGATTATTTACCCTAGATATGTTTCTTCATTCATTAATCTAATGTCATACTTTTATTTTTGTAGGGAAAAAAATCTGGCCCTTGAAGAGCTGTTGCTCTGCATACTCATCAAAGATCACATACTTTAGAATATAGCATGTATTTGTCATTTTGTTCTATTTTTTGGCATGGAGTTGATTTGGTACTGTCATTCTCATAAGCAGTTTGCCTTACCAACACACACTCGTCCATCTAGCCCCACCGCCAGGCCAGGGAAGCATTCACATCGGTAGGATCCATCTGTGTTCACACAGCGTCCATTCATGCAGATTCCAGGTGTTTCACATTCATTAATATCTAGAAGGATAAATAACACATTTAAAATTTATTAGAAAGTTTATTTTCATTTATTAGAAATTTTGTATTTTAGTTCACTGCTAGAATATCAATTTGTTTTAACTTTTGGGGAAGGGCAAAGAAGAAAGAAAAAAAAAAGGCACAAAAGTACACTTTCATTTTCTTTCCAGGAAAAAAATAGGCAGGGAAGAATCAATTGTTTAAATTTTTTTTCTTTCACAATAAGCTATCTAAAAATTCTTTCAGGAGTTATGTTAACCCAAAATAAGGATCACAGAAGCAACTACATAATTGGAAGGAGGAGGAAAGGGACTCCTTACACAAAGGGCCTTGTATAATACTTCACAAGGCAATTCCTACAGCATTGCTACTCGTTTTGTAATGTAAGAAGTCAGGCTCAATAGCAAATTACATCTTTGACCTGGTCAGGAAGCTTCCTCTTCTGGCATTCAATTCCTGGGATGATGCCCATACCCAAACCACCCACGCCTCATGACTCTGGGACAATTTGCATGACATTTCTGGTTTTTAAGACTTGTTTTTAAAGTGCATCCCATTAATGCTTTACTGGAAAACTGAAGAACTGGCTCAGAAAAATAAATATGGATAAATTAGATGACCATTCTTGGCCAACCACAGCATTAAGTACTATAGGCACCCAACAGAGAAGGACATTTCTTAAACATTGAAAGTATTTTAGAGTATGCTACATGTGTATCCAGGGCTAATAAAACATTTTATAGGATATATCCCTAATAGGAGTGGGCATTTATTATTGACAAGGGGAACATACTTTTTCTTCCTTCAAAAGGCAGATTTAGTCTAAGGTATGTTTGAAGCACACATAATACTTACAAGCAGATCACTTTATAACAACTCTCATTAGTGTATACAACAGCTAGTGTGTATAGCTATTTACTCTTTTCCGACCTTAAAAAGGCAAAGTGAGTGAAATACCTCTCTGTTTTACTCAGATTATACAATGTGGTACAAAACATTTTCAAATGGTCCAAGAGCTCATGTTCAAACTGTGTTTTAAAACAAGAGTTATATTTAAGCCTATGAACTCAGCTTGGTTGTGTTCTCCCTGACTTTTTTTTTTGTTCAATATAGGATGCACTGTGAAACAAGGGCAACAAGGATATAACAGGAAGTATCTGAAAGCTTTTTAAATAGGCACATAGAATGTAGACAAAGGCATTTAGCTCTGTCTTAGACTGTCACTACTAACATCCATACTAATATCCTTACATGGGGCAAGAACAAGATTGCCAAAGAGGTCACATTTGGTTTCTTAAACAGTTTCTTCAATATCATCTGCAAAAGTCATATTTATTACTAGATGGCAAAGTCCCAGAACACTGGCAATCTACAGGAAAGTTGTAGGCCAGTAGAGTAGGAAAGAATATAATAGCATACAAAACCAAAGGGCCCTAACATTCATAATATTGACATCTTTCTTGTTATCAATTTGTTTGGAATTCTTCCCTGACTATTCCAATCATATTTAATCTTCTATTCCTCTGAAAGTATTTGTATGCAGTCTAAATCATACAATTTAGTACTTTCTTAAATACTGTTTTGTATTGTATACCTTTTCATTTTCCCAGTTTAAGCTCCTTGAGAACAAGGACTATGTTTACAACTTCCTTTATGTGTGCCACAATACTAAGTGGTCCTGAGCTAGGCATAAAGTTGGCCCATAAATATTTTTAATTGATTAAATAAATGGAAATAGGAGAAGCATTTCCCATTATCAAAACTGGAACAAAACACTCATTTTCTCTTGACTTCTCATAAGTTTCCACCATTAAAAGAAATTGGTATTAGGATCATATAGGATCCCATATAATAACCCAACCAAGGGACTGTAGTTCTTTTAGGCTTAGGGGAGCCCCATATGTTTACTAAAGCCTTTACACATATAAGGAGATATCTTTCTTCAAATATCTTAACCAAAGTTGTCCTAGAGCATTCAGAGAATAGATGTCATGTGACTTTATCCTGCTTTCTCAATCTTGGAGAGTTCAGATATTCTACACCTCTCTGTCTGAGACAGAAAGCCAAAAGGTTTTGAATATAGCATTTTAACAGATCTCCTGGACCTGTTCTAGGTATGAACTCCCATGCCAGGTCTGGTTCCATCCCAGACCTTGGACCTGGGTCCAGCAATCCACTCATCCATGGCTACAGAATACAAGAAACTCTAAGCAAAAAATTCTGACGCCAGTGATTCTTTTCAAGATCTTAAAATCCAAATCATTTTTATTTCTTTTTAGAAACAAAACTGAAACCTGATCAAACACTAAGCTTTCTTATTTTCAAGAGACCAAAATTTTTTTTAAAAAAATCTCATTATTGCCTCAATCCTCAGAGCAATGAGGTTACTTTAAAAGTTACCAAACTGAACAAATATGGCATATTGGCTCATATTTTGTTTATTTCTTCTGTTGAATGTTATTTTCTTTAACTATTATGGACTCTGAAAAAAGTCTCTATTCCTTATGGGACATGGAAAAAATTATGAAAACCTGACCACTACAAATAAAATTGTGTATAATCTCTCCAGGTGGCAAACAAGAAGTGACAAATAAAATGCAACCGTAGTTCAACTGTAATTATCTTCCAAATGTGAAGATAGGACACAACTCAGGAAGATGTTCAAATATCTACCAACACAATGGCAACTAGTATACAATAAATATTCTAATCCATTTTTAAGAAATATTCAAGAAGTTCTCTGGGAAAACTACCTTCAAGAGTCATCTTAACAGTTTCTCTACATGACTAGGTTTCAAGTACTATCCTAGTTATCTTACTAAGCCAAGGAAAATTATATCAAATATTTGGAGGAAACAAAGGGCAGAAACGGGAAAGGTTAGTCAGTCAGTCAGTCAACAAGCACTCATTAAGCACTTTATATAGGCTAGGCACTGGCAATACAAAGTAAGACAAAAATAAGCCCTGTTCTCATGGAGGACTGTTTTTGATGAGGAAACAATGTATAAATAGTTAAATGAATTCAAGATATACATAGAGTACACAAGAAGGTACTCACAGAGAGGAAGACACTAGGAAAGATCACCTGCTGAAGGTGAAATTTAAGCTGAACCTTGAAGAAAACAAAGGAAACTAAAAGGTGGAGATAGGGTGAGAGTGTTTTAGGTATAGGGTTCAACTAGTGCCAGGCACAGAAATGGGAAGGTGAGGAGTCATGTGCAAAGAATAACAAGAAGGCCAGTATCAGAGTGTAGTATATGAGATAAACAAAGTTAAAGAAGTATGAAAAGGTAAAAAAAAAGTTCAGGTTGTGAAGAATTATGAAAGTCATTCCTCTAAATAATATAAGATTTTTCCTTAAAAAGAGAAAAAAATTGTTTAAGTATGTACAATCTAAATTGTGCAACACAAACCTTTGCAGTAACGACCATCTGACGCCAACTGGAAGCCAGGTTTACAAATGCACTTAAAACTGCCATCTTCATTGATGCACATTCCATTGAGGCACATGTTTCTTATGCTACATTCATCCATATCTAAGGGAGAAAAGCAAATAATCATATATCAACCAACAATATTCAGTGTTTCCTATGTGCTGTGAACAGTGCTAGGCACTAGGGATATAATACAAAAACAAAGAATGAAACAATCTCATTCACAAGAAGCTTAAACTCTAATAGGAAGGACAATATGTACACATAAAACTAGAAGATAAATAAGAAATTGTTAAATACAATTTAACACTAGTGGTTGAGGGAAGCACTAGTGATTGAGCAAACAAAAAAAGGCTTCATGAAGAAAATGGTGTTTGAGTTGCAGCTTAAAGAGAGAATTCTTGATCTTTTTTTTTCCTCTGAGGTAATTGGGGTTAAGTGACTTGCCCAGGGTCACACAGCTAGGGAATGTTAAGTGTCGGAGACCAAATTTGAACTCAGGTCCTCCTGACTTCAGGGCTGGTGCTCTATCCACCGCACCACCTAGCTGCCCCAAGAGAGAATTCTTTAAGACAGATAATATGAGGAATGAGTTCCTTCTGGGCATGGGGGGCAGCCATTACAAAAGCATGGAGATGGGAGATGAAATGTTGTATATGAGAAACAGAGAGAACAACAGTTTGGCTAGACTACAAAATGTGAGAAGAGAAGCAATGCCCAAGGCGCCTTAAAAGGCAGGTTGGGGCCAGAACGTGAGGATTGTAAAGAATCCCTGTAGCTGACTGAGGAGTGACAAAGCTTGGTTTGTCTTAAAGGATTGCCACTTCAATAACAATGTGTAAGACAGACCAAAGTAAAGAGAGACTTGAGGTGGGAAGTTTAATCAGGCAAAAGGTGATGAGTAGAGAGACCAATTCTCGAGTGAAGGGTTATGAGATGAGAAATATTATGGCTTATTTTTATCCATATATATGTGTGTATATCTAGACATACAATATCTACATGTTCATACAATATATACATATTTCATATGACCAGAAGAGTAGGTACTTAAAAAAAATCCACTGAAAATAACAATTGTTCTTTTTACTATGGTAAACTAGAGTTAATTTAAATGAAACACATCTCATGCTTGGAGTATGTCCAAAAACCATCAGGCTAGGCTAATTTGTGTAATATAAAACGAAAAATTTTGACCAAAAAAGATACTAAAACACATTTTGGGAATATTGCTTGATGAAAATTAAAAAGTATTTTTCCAGCCTGGCACATACACTGATTTCACAGGTTCATATTACTGCTAATACATGAAACTGAGTGAAAAAAAGAAGGAATAATTAGAACTAAGACTAATGGAATTCCAAATATATCCAGACTAAATCTTAGTTCTGAAATGCCTGTAAATCAAAAAGCAGCTTGTAGTTTGAGGCAATACCAAAAAGAAGTAGGAAAGAATGGATTTCCAAAATGCCTGCTTCTGGACCAATAATTAAAATGAGTGCCAGCCAACCCCTAGGATCCCCAGATCATTGTGACATGTCTTTAAATGTATAAATATGATATTTCATTTAATATTGCAGTTATCTTGGATGGCATTTGCACTCTAGGCATGTGTGTTTTCTTTTTACTTATAGCCTAAATCAGACAAAAATAATTTATGATTTTTAAAGAAGAAAAAAAAAACCCATGAATCTATCCCAACTGGGAATTTTGGCATTAAGTCTCTGAGCTGAATCACTGAGATAATATTCTGCCAAAAATGTTTCTAAGAACAGTCTTGAAATTCCTTTAATGTATGAATAGATTCTTGGGATCTTTCCCAAAGACCTTGGGAAACATGATAAAGAACATTCTTCATGTTTTGCTAAAGGCCTATGAAGTAGAAACTCATCAATTGTGTTCACTTTTTCTGGTCAAACAAAATGGGGAAAAATACAATAGCTAGTCAGTATAACATGTAGAAAGAGGCACTGGTTCGGTAGACCAATGGTGTTAAAATTAAATAGAAACAGGGGCTACTAAACCATACATTAGGATCCCTTCAAGCTGCACGACTTAGTTTTCAAATATATTATCTATGTTTTATTGTATTTCTGTAAATTTTGTCAAATATTTTTCAATTATATTATGATTTGATTCAAGCTACAACCAGGAGCATTATGAGCTGTGTGTAGCCCAAAGAATACATGCCTGACCCCTCTGGACTATAAAACATGAAATAAGTAACTCAAAATTTATCGCATGAAACAAATTTTTAATTATAATCGATAATTATTAAAAGGTCCCATTTATATATTGCTTCACAAATTACAAAATACTTTCTTCAGAGCTACCCTAAGAGGTAGATAGTGCAAATATTATTATAACTATTTTTCAATTGAGGAAACTGAGGCTCTGAAAGGTTAAACAAATTGCTCAGTCACATAACTAGTTAGCATTAGAGCTAGGACTTGAATCTTAGTCATTTAAGTTTAAGTTAAAACCCCTTTTGCTACCTCTGTTTTTACTTCTGGACAGAAAGCCCAAATTATAACTAACCAAATTACATACAGTTAAAGGTATCCCTCACTTAAAAAAATGAAACTTTAAAATTTCTAAATGTATAAAAAAGATAAATTGAGAAGTATTTATTTAAATGAAAAAAGGACTCCTCGTAGAGTTCCTCAGTGCATTTAAATTATTTGTGTTATATAAATCTAAATTATATACGATTTTTTTTTTTGCTGAGGCAATTGAGGTTAAGAGGCTTAGCCAGGGTCACACAGCTAAGAAATGTTAAGCGTCTGAGATTAGATTTGAACTCAGGTCCTCCTGACTTCAGGGCTGGTGCTCTATCCACTTTGCCACCTACCTGCCCCAATTATATACAATTCTTAAAGAATACATTCCACTGTATAAAATGAGACTGCCTCCCAGATTAAAATAAATAAAAAGGGCTTTTTAGCATTTTGGCTTTTGACAAAATATTCTATTTGGTTTCATTAAACTGACAAAGATCTTGAAGTGGAAGTTGTATTACAAAAGAAAGGGCATAATATCAAAAAATTTGTACCTTCACAATTTTTCCCATCACTTGCCACATGGAAACCAGCATTACACACACAATGAAAACTGCCGTCTGTGTTTATACAACGTCCATTATTGCAGATCCGGCCATTCTGTAAACATTCATCAATATCTAAAAGCAAAGGAAAAAATAACAAACTGGAAATGGATTATTTTTCTTAAAAAGGTCTATTTTTATTTTTACTCCAACTATTCTCACCTTACTTTTTAATCTCATCTCAAGAGTTAATTCCTTCCTTTCCTATATGTACTTTAGTGATACAATGGACCTCAGATAATTTAATACTTAATGGAATTTTTAAAACTCAAAAAATTACTTGTTTCCTTTTGATTCATGTAAACAAAATGGATTTTAAATCAATTATTCTTCAAAAATAGTTTCTTTAGAGGACTATGTACATTATTAGGATTCGGGATTTTGGTTAGTAACTGTCATATTATTAAAAGGAGAAAATCCTATAATTGGACATATCAATCACAATAAAACAAATTATACTGAGAATGACCATGCTAACTTTTATTCTTCATTTAATGCAAATAAATTATACTGTTTGAAAATAAAACATGATTTCAAAAACTGTCTTCATGCAGTTGTATTGCTTTCATATTCTTAGGCAGGTTTGTGTTATTTTTTCCTCATCACTTTGTGAAAAACTCATGCCAAGGCTGCATTTTTGTCCTTTTTGTCCTTTATTATAGCAAGTTAAACTATAGTTGCTGGGGGTAGAATCGCTTCAAGTGCCCACAATTTGATTACATAAATTCTTATTTTGCTTCAAAAGTTCCTGATCCACTAAATGAAGGCATCATGACAGACCTGGTGCACTCACATTTCCTCAGCTTTTCAGACTACAATTCTAGAAACTGAAAGCACATGAGTACTAAATGGAAAGAGCCAAAATCCATTGTCAATTGGTTACATAATCTTTTCCAAGGCCCATCTGCTACAGGATGAAGTTTTCCCAAAAGATCTAGACCAGGGGATGGTGTAGGAGGTAGGTGGGAAAGATAATTTGTATTTGTATATATGTGCACTTCAAATATTTAAACTGGACACATAAATATATATGTATATGTATTTGTGTTTGCATAAATACAAATATGTATCACTATGTATATACATGTATAGATATGTATGTATATATGTGTATGTGTTACATTGTGGATTATTTTTACATATATATCATATTTGAAGCAATTAAGATAAAAGATAAACATAATAAATAAATCATAAAAATTATGTATCTTCTCAATCTTTTTCTATTTCTAGTTATCAATTCAGTTTTTATTTTTAGGATTAAAAGCTATCAGTTTCCTAAGAGATCTCTATCTCCCAGTCTTTAGTTGTCTTCTCCAAATACCACTCAGTTAGCCTTCTAAAGATACCAGCATAATCTTCTTGATGTGTATCACTAACCTGCTCAAAATGGCTATTGCCTACTGATGAATAAAGACCAAATTTCTTAACTGGACATACACCATACCTTTTAGCCCGTTCCAGTCAAACTGGTTTACTTGTAGTTCCCCAAGCAGTCTTATACCATTCCATCTCATGTCTTTATTTATCTTTTGGAGTTACTTTCCCTTTACATCACTACCAGATGAACTTCTTTCAACTGTCAAAAATCGAACTCCACTACTTCCACATAACTTGTCTTATTCTATTTAAACTAATGTGATCTCTCCTTCTTATGAGCCTTTATACATATTAAAACCCTGTCTGAAATTTTCATTTTGCTTGGTGCCTGTCTTATGTTTGTATGAGACAATTTCTCACCAAAAGGGATTGTTTTACTCATCATATCACTCTTAGCACTTAAGATAAGTGCCTTGTTGAAGTTAATGGCCATTGATACACAGAAGTTTTACTTCTGTGTAGATTAAACAACTGGTTCCACATGATGAGTCAAAGTATGAGTGGATGCCATCTGATATCTGTACTTTTAATTTGATTCTTTTCTCAGTAGCTCTTTTCTTCTTTCCAAAACATAAACTGCTATATAATCTAATAAGTAATAATGACTACAAATATCGAGCCACCCTTTCTTCAAGGTTTGCTATTCTCCAAATTTTTTCAGTCTTAAAGATGGTAGTGGTGACATTTTCCTTCCAAACTACTCTCCTATTTTCTTCTAATTCCTTGCTCCAATTCTTTTTTTTTTTCAATTTGCTCTGAAATTATCTTCCTTGGCTTGTTCTTTTTTGTGCAGCCCTTCTTCAATATCCTTTCTTCTATTCTTTCATTGTTCCCATTCTTCATTTAGAATGAGATCTTGACTTTTTTTTTCTTTTGCATCTTTAACTATTTATACCAAGCAGGGGCAGTCAGATATACAGATGCATCACCATTCTTTTTTAATATGGAAAAACTTGATTCAAACATATGTACTTTAATAAATTATATAAGGACTATTCATCTCCTTTATGTGGGACAGCTCTTTTGCTGTCTGTCTTCTTTTTCTTTAGTTTCAAAGTATATGCCAGTTTCTTTAAAGGAGAAAGAAGCATTCATAGCCTGTATTTCCCATTGTAAACTATTGGGTTAAACATGTAATTTTCAATTAGCTACCGTAAGCTCACTACTAGATCACTTCATTCTTATAGCCCATTTCCAACAGATTAATCTTCTGCTTCTTTTATTATAATTGATAAAATAAATCTTTTCCTTTCCAATGCTAAAATATCTAATACACTCACTGTGTATACTTCTATTTGTTGAACTTATTCATTTTTCTCTAGCCTAATAATAACAAAATGTTTAACTAATAATTATTTTTCCATCATTAAATATTCAATACCCTCCCTGGACCCCTATTAATTCATGATTCTGAAATTTAACTTAACCTTCAAAGTTTGGTACTCCTGTATTTCTACATCTTTTTTGACCTCTCCTTTTCACCTATTAAGACTTCCTTTGTACCTAAGTACAGAAGACTTGGATTTACCTTATCTGCTTCTCCCACACAAATATATTTGTTCATGCTATGATTCACACCAAGATAATTCATACCACTCCCTAATGCCTTCTAAGAATTACTATAAAGGAGTAATGAAAACATTACTTTGCTGCTGCTGGTCATTCTCTGGATTGAAAATGCTCTCATCCTTTCTTCTTTTGCAGCTTATTAACTTAAATATAAAAGACAGCTTTGCGTAGATAATATCTTATTTTCTGATGATGCTCAGAGTGTTTATTTTTAACAGAATATTTAAAAATTCTAAGCTTAGTACAATAAATGTCCCATCTGATTCAGTAAATCATTTTTAATTAGTTAAGGTTATTTATTAGAATGTTAGCTCTCTGAGAATATGGGTAACATAGGCTATCCTCAGCAATCTGGAATCATAGTTGATTGCTGTATTTATCAGAGTTCTTCATTCTAAGTGGGAATTTTTTTTCCTTAATAATCTTTATGGCAACAATGGCATTTAAGCTGGGCCTTCAAGAATAAATAGAATTTTGCTAGTCAAAAATTAGATGGGTGGAGCAGGAAGATAGGCCAATGTATGGGAAAAACAAAGAGAGATCTACTTGAGCTGGAATATATAACAATACTTGTAAGGAACCAGGGAGAGTAAGGCATTTTGGGGTCTCATTATGGAGGACTTTGAATGCCAGACCAAGGAATTTGAACTTAATTCAGAAGACAATAGGAAGACCTGGAAAATTTCTTAATAAGGGAAGGGATGAGACAAAAGCTGTGCTTTGGTAAGATTAATTTGGCAGCAAAGTTTAGTTTGAAACAGCATAGGGAGACACTGGAGTTAAGGAGATCAACAAGTATGGTACTGTAGTAATCCAAGCAAAAACTATCAAAAATATGAAATTATTGTTCTATTAAATTTTCAATCAAGGGTGGTTCATTTCAAATCACCTGCTTTAAGGTATTTTTAAATGACAGCTCAGTAAAAATCTATATCTTTACTGAATTTCCTAATTTAGGAAGGTCTAATTGGCTTATTCCATACCAACTCTCTAGCTCAGAAATTGATTATAGGGAATCGTAGTTTAGAGTTAGTAGTAAAGAATATTAGGTTTTCCCTTAGTAGGAGAAATTTACATCAAATATATATTAAAACTAAAAAGTGGGGGTGGGGTTTGAAAACAGTTTAAATTTGTTAAGGAGAAATAAATATTTTCATGCCATGCTAAACCTTAACTTCAAGTTATGAAACAAGCATTATATTTTACCTCGACATTCAGTCCTTGTCAGTGTGCTCTGATATCCAACTCGACACTGACAAATGTAGGATCCTTGAGTATTGACACACTCTCCACCTACACAAGGATTTTTCTCACACTCATCAACATCTGTAAAACATAAACAGTAAATTGTTAGTAGGAAACAACAAATAAGAATGTAGCTGCAAGAATTTTTTTGTTTTGTTCCTTTTTTTAAAAAAAATTGGATCTACTTATCTTGCTTGCCAAGGCTAGAAATACAGCAGTCACTCCCAGGCTTGATTCCAATACTGACTGGGATACTTTGCTCCATTTTCCCAACTTGGACTGATTTGCTCTTCCTTAGGTGCCCCATGGTCCTCCATTCTGAGCTCATGACTTAATGTGGACAGCCACACAGCATTAGCCCTACTGCAGCTTAAAGCTAGGTACTCAAGCAACCCACCAGTCTCAGTTGCCTCAGGAACAGGCATTACAGGTGTGCAGTACTACATCTGGGAGCAAGAATTTTAATAGCTTTTTTCCCCCTTCCATATGTAAAATGTCTTACTTCAATACTTCAATCTGTTATTTGATTGGTATGGAATTCCTTTAAGCAATATAGATTACAACTTTTTTTTTTTAAATCATCAGTCAGTGAATAAGCATTTAAGTGCCTAATAAGCACCAGACATTGTTAGGGATAGGGATTGGACCTATCCTTGTCTCCCTCCCCTTCACCCTCTTGTCCCCCTCCCTTTCCCTCTCTTTCTTCCTTTCTCCCTGCCCCCTCTCTACATACATACACACACACACACACACATGGATTAGAAATTATTTCAATGATATGAGGAACTCCGTGTATGTGTGTGTGTGTGTGTGTGTGTGTGTGTGTATAGATCCCTCCCTCTAATCAATACATATCTGTAACTTCTTTATAATTTATGATCTTGTAGATAGGATAAGAAACCTGTCTGGAAACATAAAGCCAGTATGTGCCTTTGAAAGGCCTTGAACACAGCTCTTGTTGACAATAATATCAAATCTCTATCCACTCTACAATAAGGCATCTCACTTTCATTTACTGTGGTAATTCTAGAGGCAATGGGAAAATAGTGTCTGTTATATACTAAGGGCTTAAGAAATGTTTGTTAACTTTACTTGAAGCATCAGAATAGTACTTTACTAGAGATGCAAAAGACAACATTTAAAAAAAATAAAAGACTATAAAACATCTAATGTTTTAAGAATGGTTTTTTTCTCTCTCATTTTGCACACAACTAGCAAGCACCTTACTCAAGTGAATAAATTTACTTTTGCAGATAAAGGAGGGTACTATCTCTTCCTATAATATTTTTCAGAGAATATCCTTAAAGAGATGGTACAATCATCAGGACAGTTTTTCTGTGTTGGATGTAGATTAGATGCTGACCTGCATGAGTTAAATGTGACGATTTTCTGACATTCTTTAAATACCAAAGGAATTAGAACACTAGTTATCCTTTTTGAGTCCAGGAAATGGAAATATAGCTACCTTGGGATCTCCCACCTTGAGTTATATAAACAACATTAGCAATTCTATAGAAGTCATTTTTAAAAGGAAGAATTTATCTATAATATAATTTATACTCCCAATAAACACCTGCCACAAATTTCAGTAACCCACTAACCATATATTCTTCCAGAATTTATCCCTATATCAGATTGTTAGGGTTAAACTAAATACATACAAAGTTCTTTGCAAATCTCAAAAGCACTATATAAATGTTATTTTCATTGTTGTTCGTCCCCAACATCTACACTCTCTTATTTCACAAATGATTAAACTTAAGCCTAAATATGTAAAGAAATTTGCCTAAAGTTCCCATTGATAGTTACTGATTGAATCAAAATTAGAACTCGGGTTCTTCTTGCTCCCTGTCCAATGTCCTTTTTTTCTTTTTTCAACCACAGCTGAAAGAAATGGGCATATCACCCAAAAACTGAGCAGAACCAGAAATAAAAAAGCATTTTTTTTCTTTTTTCCTGTCTAAATCACTGATATAGAAATAGAGCAGATAAAATTGCCTAGAAAGATGTTTAGACATCTAAGTGGATCATCATTACTGGATGCTTCTTGTAAGTTTTCTTCTAATCAATAATAAAATTGATTCTATTAATGGCATTCATATTTGTGTTACCAAGTCTAATAAATTAAGTAGATAAAAACTGAAAGAGTTTTTGCTTCAGTTTTAATCACTAACCAGAGAGATTTTTCTCTCTATAAACGATACCTATCAAAGATTTGGAAAACAGGTAAAAGGACAGAAATAAGACATGTAAAGTGTTTTAAAGTGCCATCATAAATAAACCTAGACCTTTATTCTGACAAAAAAATTGAATTCTACACTGAACAAGTGGTTACAGAATCACAAAATTTCAGGGGCCTCAGCATCCATCTAGTCTAATCTATAGCCTCCCTCCAACCAAAAAAAAAAATTCCCTACCATAACACACCAGTCAAATGGTCATCCAAATTTTGCTTGAAAATTTCTAGTAAAAGTGACTACCTTCTGAGCTAGTTCTCCTTTGGAGAGCTATAATTGTTATTAATAGCTGCATTTATTTAATGTTTTAATGTTTACAAAGTACTTTACATATGTGTAATATCTCATTTAATGCTTAAAACAACCTCAAGGGTTATTATCCTTAAGTGACTTGCCCAAGGTCTCACAGCTGGTAAATGTCTGATACCATATTTAAATTTAGATCTTTCTGATTCTCTGTCCTAGGTTGTAGTCACTGCACCAATTTTCTTGTTAGAAAGTTTTTCCTTACATCAAGCTTGTTTCAAATAAGAGTATGTCTTTCAGGTATGCAATAATAAGAAGAGCCTGAAAGCTGTTTCTTAGAGCCACAGTGAGTCTTGTTTACTTAAGCCAAGGTCATCTATCACAGCCACAGCCCTATGAAGGCAGCTATAAACTTATGGCCCATAAAGAAGTACAAGTCTTCTGAATCAAATAAAGTCTCAGTGCTTCCTTACATACCAAGGAAGAAACAATATATTTGTCTAGTCTAGAAAATCAAAAGGTCTTGTTCTGATCCTTGCTCTGCCCTTAATCAGAACACTGAGAGGATAAGTGACTTTTCTATTGTTACACAACTAAGATGTGTCAGAGATAGGGTTCATACCTCTTCTTACTCCTGAGGCCAGCTTTTTATTTACTTTATCACACTGCCTCTCAGGGGTTAATAAATGCTTAAGTGTGCTTAATAAATGCTTCCTTAAGTGAATTTATTTGAATTATATTCAACTCAATGAAAGATTGTTTTTGAACCCTTTTCAAATATAATGGCTCAGTACTAAGGTTACTTAGAGGCCTGCTGCTAAAAGGGACCTAGCAGTTGGGGGGGAAGGTAATAAAAGATAATTCAGACAAAAGAATAATGAGAGAAAAAACTTGCTGAAACAAATTAAAATTAAGTCAATAGGCTAATTATGAAGTAAAAAAGATAAACACTAAAAAAATTTCTCCATTAAAAAAAAGGTTTTTTGAAAAGAAAGGAGAAACTGTAACAAAGATTCTTAAGGTATCTGTTGCAATCTGATAAAAATAGGGAGACCAGATGTTCTGGATGAAGTAGGGCAGTCCCAACTCTGAACAATTCATTCTGCAGGACAATTGTGAATATATCCCATTGAGATATTTAACATTTCTGCCTTTATTATTGTGATTGGTACACTTTTTTTTAGAACACTTAATGCTTTAAAATTAGAGGAAAATGTTGTAGTAGGGACCTGAGATTGTCATTAAACTGAAAATATTCCCAAATTAGTACCTGCCCATGCCCCTAATCCCCACCATGTCAATAAATCTGGCTATTTTACCCAGCAGAGGTGTCAAACAGGTAACCTACAGGTTGGATTGGGCCTATAAACTCTTGAGTATGGCCTAAATCAGATTAAAATGTATTTGGGAAGTAGTAATAAAATAAATAAAATACTACAAAACATTGATAATACTGCATTTTAAAGTTAAGTCAATATGCAATCCACAGGAATCCTTATTTATGGATTGATGACCACCATTTCTATTTAAATTTGACACTGTTAACTAAGCAAGTAGACTCAAAAGCAGGAAGACGGAGTCCTGTTCTGTGCTGATTACTATCTCCCTGAAAAAAACCCAATGGTATTCAAAGAGTAGAGCACACTATTCCTATACCACTTATGGAAACAGTTCTACATCACATACCAATGCACTCTCCACGAATGTCAAGTTGGAATCCTTTGTTGCATTCACAGCGGTAGCTCCCTGGAGTGGGAATGCAGTGCCCATTGAGGCAGAGACCTCGATACAGCTGGCAGTAATCTGTGATATTGACTGGCAACACTCCTATAAAAATTATTTTTGATGGAGGTTAGTGTTTGGCAAAATGATGTGAATCATGAACATTACTTACTGTATATACACTAAAGACATAAAAGTAGTTATATAAAAAAAAGTTACTATTTTCTGTATATTAGTAAATCAGACAAGCTGAAAATATAAATGACAAGTGGAAGTGATTTTAGGCTTCCAAAATCATTTCTGCCCTGTCTGGCACACACAGGTGTTGAAGTGTGCCACTCCCCTCCTTAGGAGGGCACACCAAAAGTGGTAATAGCAATTAATCAGCAGGTGGATGGTGTTAACCATATCAAACGTGCCTGGTATAACCCATTGAAAAGATTGATTTTACACTTCTTATGTTCTCTGTATATAAATGTGCATCCTATAAATAACTCCATTTAATGGACAAGTTGTCCAGATGATTTTAAATTCGCTTGCTAAATTTAAATATAAACAAAAATTAAATAGCAAGAATAGGTATTAAGAACCCAGTATAATATGAAAAAAAAATAATCAAATGCCAATTAAATTCTTACGTGATGGTTCCCGAGATGGATAAGGCTCTGGGAGTTGTGGTCTAGGGATTGGTGGATAGATGCCAGGTGGCACAGGGACACCAGGAGGCACTGGACCACTGGGAGGGAAGACACCAGGAGGCAAAGGAATATCAGGTCTTCCAGGAACTATTCCAGGTAAGGTGCAAAGCCTGTGGAATTCCTCTGAAAAAATATATCAAGATTAAATTAAGTTGTGAGAAAAAAAATGAATTTAATGTTTGTTAATTGTTTGAAGATTTTTATTTTATTTTTTAGGCATTTGGGGTTAAGTGATAACACAAGGTCACACAACTAGGATTTTTAAAAAGCTATTTCATTAAAAGAAAAATTTGCTTCATGTTTATGCTACACAAAGAAGTGCTAGTCACAAAAGGAATAAAAACGAGAGTAAGGCAGGAGTTACTGTTTCGGGGAAGTTTACAGTTTTACATAGAAAATAAGGCACATGCACATACATAACTATCCTATAAAGCAGACTATAGTTCAGTGCAGATATTATGAGAGTGCAATAGAGGCAACTATCATTTCCAATTTGTAAAGAAATCAAATCCGGAAGAGCTTTATTTTCAAGGTCACATTTGAGCTGGACCTTAAAGAAGAAAGAGGCCGTGGAGGAGGAAAAACCTAGGTAGAGTGAATGCCATAAGAGAGAGCATGGATTACAATTGTATTCAGAGAGCACTAAGTAGTCAAGCTTTACAGAACCACAAGATACACAAAGGGGAATAGCATGAGATAAAGCCAGAAAGACAAAAGTTGGGGGGGGGGGAGGGACTTTGAATGCCAAACTAAAGACAATTTGTAGGCAAGAAACTCTCTTATCAAAAGGGACATAGTAAAGGCTCTGTTAGGAAAATTAATTTCTTGAGACTTATTAGGTTACAATGAAGGGAGGTAAAATGGGAAATAGTCTCATTCTTCGGAAGGTTATTACAAGCCTTGACAATAAATAATGAGGACTTTAACTATATGGCAGCTACAGTGGAAGAGAATGGCTAAATATGAAAAAGACTGTAGAGGCAAAATTTGTGGGACTTGGGAGTCTACTGATATGGAGAAGGCATGACAGCAGGAAAAAGAAAGAATGGCTCTGAAGCTTAGGTAATTGGAAAAATAGCAGCACCAACAACAGAAATAAGGAAGTCATAAGGAGTTGATTTAAAAAAATGGAAGAAAAGTCTTGAATTTAATTTTGGAGGCATACTGATATATTAGCAATACATGCAGATGGAGGCCTCAGTAGGCTGCTAGAGATGCATACTAACTAATACACTGGGAGAGAGGTCAGAGCTAACAATACACATTTGAAAGTCATCCTATAAAGGAAATAGTTGAAGTCAAGATAATAGATTGCCAAAGGAGTACACAAAGGGAAAACAGCAAAGGACAGTCAAGCCTTTGGATACCTCTAAATGTAGGGGGTCAGAAAGGAAAGAAAAGCTGGGGAAACAGAGAACTAAAGAGAAAAATAATTATAATAAGAAAAAGCTAAAAAAGGTAAGAAAAAATTTTTTTGTATTTTTTTTCTTTGCTGAGGCAATTAGGGTTAAGTGACTTGCCCAGGGTCACACAGCTAGGAAGTGTTAAGTGTCTGAGCCAGATTTGAACTCAGATCCTCTTGACTTCAGGGCTAGTGCTCTATCCACTGTGCTACCTAGCTGCACCCAAAAAAAAAGCTAAGAAAAAAGAGAATTCCGAGGAGAATGTGGTGATTAATACCACTTGCTTAAAAGATATTAAAAACTTAGAAAAGCCTAGTATTTGGTTATTCTGGGATCATAAGTGATCTTTGAAAAACAATTTTAGTCAAGTGGAGGGTTCTGAAGCTAAGGAGTTCAAGAATGAGTGAGAAATAAGGTAGTGAAGGTAGCAAATGCAAATTTTACCTTTTAGATATTTCCTGAGAAAATAAATAAAACTACTCCCAAATGGAAGAAAAATGAAGAAAAGGTTTGTTTTAAGAGAGATAAAGAGGACACATTAGTAGAAGAGGAAGCAGCTGTACAGGGAGAAACTGAAGATGCAAGGAAGAAATAGGATAACTAATGGACCAAGGACTTGAAAAAGGGCAGAAGAGAATGGGATCACAGTTAAAGATAGAAAGGAGAATTTTTTTTCAAAGTAGAAAGGGAAAAGAAATGGGTGGAAATACAGAAATTCTAAGGAACTGAAGGTAAAGTGAGGGTAATCATATCAAAGAGCTATTATATTAAGATAAGACATCTTATTAAACTGAAATAATTGTGCCTGGGTAAGGCTATGTAATTTGATATTCTTAGAATTATAATTGACAATTAAAAGCAAATTTTAAGACTGTAAATGGAAATAGATTATTTCCATAATCACACCCTAAAATATATGGACCATTTATCTATACACAACCTGATCAAAATATATTTTAAGAATATTTAGAAATATCAAGGAAAACACAGAAAGTCAAAAAGCAAGGTAAGTACTCTTTTTATACCACTAACCAATTACTAACTTATCATTTCAACCACATTATACCAAATCTAATTTACTTACTTGTTTTCAAATTAATTAGAGGCGGCAAGCCATGGTGGACAGAAAGGTGGGTTTAAGACTTTCCTCTAACTTACACTGACTTTGTGACCCTGAGTATATCAGTTAACCTCCTAATGATTTAGGAATAGATGCCTATCTATCTTATTGTTAAGAGTTTTTTCACTGGGATGTCTACACAAAAGAAATCAAAGGATCAGTTGGGGAATAAGAAAAACTAATCCAATACTCTTGTCCAGGAGTCAACTGGCCAGAGATCTAAGAATGGATTTTACATTTTAAATTATTTTAAAATGTTAAAACTATTCTTAGGTGATCCATTTAGTCCTTGCTGTAGTTTTCTAACCCTTGTTATATATCAATGGTTCTCAAAGAGTGGGTTCAGAGAATCCTGGAGGGAGTCTTTGAAATTTTTTCAAAGGATCTAAAATTCAGAATTAGTTTTTATTTCTAATATTGTAAATATCTATAAATTTAACCTCATAAACTCTTTAAATAGATCCTCAATAATTTTTAATAGAATGAAAATACTGAGAACAAAAGTTTGAGAACCATATTTCTAGAAGGATGAGGGACTGAGATGCTGCATTAGATGTTTGCTGAGATATTTTCCAGATCTATGACTGATGTTTCCAAATTCAGATGTCATCCCATTCTTAAATATAATATAGTATAAGTAACCCTATCAGCCAATACTCTGCAATAGAACCTAATTATGATGAGCTTCTATATTTTGTCTCAGTTTCATATTTTTGCCTTTAAGTTTTCACAAAACTCTTACAATGATAACTAATGCTTGTAATTATCTTATATCTAGTTTACAAATTACTAGTTCTAGTGCATGTTGAAGGTTTAGAATCATAAAAATCATTACAGTATCAACAAAACTAGAAGGTATCTTAAGAGTTCCAATGTCCTTCATTTTATAGATGAAGAAATTGAGACCAAGAGAATTCAAATAACTTTCTGAACCCGAGCCAGTTAATGGCAGAGTGCAGACTTGAATCCAGCTCCTTTAACTTCAAATCCAACTCCCCCCCCCACTGTATTGTACTGTCTCTCATGTAGATTACCGTTATGTGTCCAAATTAGTCAAAACTAGTGACTTCAAAAGACAACTTGGGAGTGGACACCTTGCTAACATCTTCCATAAAGATTGAAACAAAGGATGCAGAGTCTGTTAACTTACATCTCTGAGTAAATCTTTGGTATCCTGATGATAAAACAATCTCACTAATTCTTTGAGGACTTTAAAAATCATTTCATTATGAATTCTGCAGTTCCTTGCAGGTTTTTTTTGGCTTATCTAATTTCTTGTTTGCACCTGACTTACCCCACAAGTGTACCTCTTCTATTAAATCAAGCAGTCTACAAATTAGTTATGCAGGCTTAGAGCACCTGGCCTTTTGAATTTCTGGCACATGTTTTTATTGGGCTTCCAAAAGGTGTTTTTAAATAGTTTCCAGGCTCCCTGTGGGATATTCACTTTGGGTGTTGTTTTTTAAAAAACTATTCCTTCCCATTTTTCCCCTAAATAATGCCCACATTTTGTCATAGTTCTCCCTCTCTTATAACTGAGGAACCATGTGGTGGATTTCTGTTGGTTTTTCCTCTCTTGCCAGGATTTTGTACTTAATCACACTATAATCACTACCACATAGTGGTTCACCCACAGATACTTCCTACACCAGTTCCTGTCCACTACTCTGAAACAAACCCAAGCTATTTCCTTTCCTTGTGGATTCTAATTTGACTTCTTCTAAGAAGTAGTCATTTGTTTCCTCCAAAAACCTTCCCTGTTACATCCCCATAGGGAATTCTGCCAATTTATGGGTAGATAATTATGATGTTCTTATATTGTCCCTGATTATTACTACCTGGCCTAATTTGGCGGCTTTTCCAATCTCATTTAACATTCCCAGGCCAGTTTTATTATCCAGGTCAGGTGGTCTGTAGCATGAAACCCCATTACCACAGTTTTATTTTATATCTGGAATTTCTTCCCATGGGGATTCTGTAGCACTTTGTGTTGCCTGGTTAAGAAAATAGTAACCCACATTTATATGGCAATTTAAGGTTTGCAAAAGCTTCTTTTTCAATGAGGCATAGTGGAAACTGTAGGATCTGAAGTACAAAGGTCCTAAATCTGAACTCTAGTTCTGTTATTATCAAAGTGATCTTAAGAAGCCACCTAAATTTTCCCAAGTTTCCTCATTTCTAGAATGAGGATATTGGACCAAATAAACTTGAAAGTCTTATTAGTTCTAAATACATAATATTACCAACCCTGTAAGATATAACCCCCCCCC
>JAJPUD010002374.1:11670-52146 GCA_023553655.1 Myrmecobius fasciatus
AAAATAAAATTGGCAAAATGTAAAAAGAATGCATTGAACCAAGAAATTCAATTGGCCAGCTACAAAAGGAGCTAAAAAAGATAACTGAAGGAAATAATATTGTAAAAATTAAAATTGAGCAAATAGAAGTGATTCAATAAGACTTCAAGAATCAGTCAAACAAAAACAAAAAAATGAAAAAATAGAAGAAAATATGAAATATCTCCTAGGAAAAACAACTGACTTGGAAAACAGATCCAGGAGAGACAATCTAAGGATTATTGGACTCCCTAAAAGCTACGATGAAAAAAAGAACCTTGATGCTCTCTTCCAGGAAATTATGAAAGAGAATTGCCCTGATGTTTTAGAATCAGAAGGCAAAATTGGTATTGAAAGAATTCACTGATTACCTCCTGAAAGAGACCCCAAAATTAAAACCCCAAGGAATATTGTGGCCAAATTTCAGGACTATCGCACCAAGGAAAGAATATTGCAAGCAGCTAGAAAGAAACAGTTCAAATACCAAGGAACTGTAATTAGAATTAATGCAAGATCTGTCAGCTTCCACATTAAAGGATCGAAGGGCCCAGAATCAGATATTCCGAAAGTCAAAAGAACTTGGATTACAGCCAAGAATAAGTTATCCAGCTAGAATGAGCATCATCTGATCAATTTTGATGGACATGGTTCTCTTCAACAATGATGTGATTCAAACCAGTTGTTCAGCGATGAAGATAGTCATATACAGCCAGAGAGAGGCTGTGGGAACTGAGTGTGAACCACAACACAGCATTTTAACGCTTTCTGTGAATATTTCCATGCATTTTGTTTTCCTTCTTAGGTTGTTTTTTCTTCTTCTCTTTCTAGATCTGATGTTTCTTATGCAGTAAGATAACTGTATAGATATGTATACATGTATTGTATTTGTCATATAATTTATCCTATTTAGCATGTATTAGATTACCTGTCATCTAGGGGTGGGGGTTGGGGGGAAAGAGGGGAAAAGCTTGGGAAAAAAAAAGTTTTTGCAAAGGTCAATGTTGAAAAATCACTCATGTTTTGTAAATAAAAAGCTTTATATATTAAAAAAAAAAAGAAATTAGAATGAGCATCATCTTCCAGGGAAGAAGATGGTCATTCAATGATACAGGAGAATTTCACCTATTTCTAATGAAAAGACCAGATCTGAACAAAAAATTTGACCTCCAAATACAGAACTCAAGAGAAGCATAAAAAGGTAAAAAGGAAAGAACTCTTGAAAACTATATTTCTACTATAGGTATCCTTAAAGAATGGGGGTATAATTCGATTTTTCTTTGATAATAATGGAAAAAAAATTAGAGGTGGAAGGGATACCATACTGAAAAAAAAGGGGGGGAAAGGAAGCAAAATAAAGTAAAAATAAAGAGGTGAAATAAGGCAAAATCTCATAAAGAGACATAGAAGATCTAATATAATTGAGGGAAAGAAGGGAGGGCGATGAGTATTGTGTAAACCTTACTCTCATTAGATTGGACTCTAAGAGAGTATATCAGACACATTTGGCTTCAAAGAAAGGCCTGACCCTCCTTGTGGGAAGGTGGGAGGGAAATGAGGAAAGGAAAGGGATAGACTAATAGAAGGATTAGGGGAAAGGTATAAAGAGAAGGGAGGGATTCTAAAGGGGGGAGGACTGGTGGAGGGAGGTGATCATCAAAAATAAAGTACTGGGGAGGGGGGAAGGGAGAGAGGGGAAAGGGAAGAGAAAATCATAACTCTGGGTAAATAAGATGGCAGGGAATACAAATATAGTTATTTTAACTGTGAATGTGAATGGGATAAACTCTCCTATAAAACGGAAGCGGGTAGCAGACTGGATTAAAAGCCAGAATCCTACAATATGTTGTTTACAAGAAACACATCTAAAACATAGAGATACATGCAGAGTGAAGGTAAAGGGCTGGAGCAGAATCTTCTATGCTTCAGGTGAACAAAGAAAGGCAGGGGTGTAGCAATCCTTATCTCAAATCAAGTAAAAACAAAAATAGATTTAATTAAAAGAGATAAGGAAGGAAACTATTTTACTAAAGGGTACCATAGACAATGAAGCGGTATCAATACTAAACATATATGCACCAAGTGGTATAGCATCCAAATTCCTAGAGGAGAAACTAACAGAGATGCAAGGAGAAATAGACAGTACAACTATACTAGTGGGGGATCTCAACCTTGCTCTCTCAGAATTAGATAAATCAAATCACAAAATCAATAAGAAAGAAGTTAGGAAGGTAAACAAAAGGCTAGAAAAGTTAGGTATGATAGATCTCTGGAGGAAATTGAATGGTGATAGAAGGGAGTATACTTTTTTCTCAGGGGTTCATGGAACTTATACGAAAATTGATCATGTTAGGGCATAAAAACCTCAAAATCAAATGCAGAAAAGCAGAAATAGTAAATGCATCCTTCTCAGATCATGATGCAATAAAACTCACATGTAATATAAGGCCAGGAGAAAATAAACCACAAGTTAATTGGAAATTAAATAATCTAATCCTGAAGAATGAATGGGTGAAAGAGCAAATTATAGACACAATCGAAAATTTCATCCAGGAGAATGACAATAATGAGACAACATACCAAAATTTGTGGGACACAACTAAAGCAGTTATAAGGGATAATTTTATATCTCTAGATGCTTACTTGAATAAAACAGAGAAAGAGAAGATCAATGAACTGGGCTTACAATTAAAAAAGCTAGAAAAAGACCAAAGTAAAAACCCTCAATTAAATACCAAATTGGAAATTCTGAAAATTAAAGGGGAGATCAACAAAATTGAAAATAAGAAAACTATCGAATTAATAAATAAAACTAAGAGTTGGTTTTATGAAAAAACCAACAAAATAAATAAGCCTTTAGTTAATTTGATTAGAAAAAGGAAAGAGGAAAATCAAATTGTTAGTCTCAAAAATGATAAGGGAGAACTTTCCTCCAATGAAGAGGAAATTAGAGTAATAATTAGGAGTTTCTTTGCCCAACTTTATGCCAATAAATTTGATAATGTAAATGAAATGGAGGAATATCTACAAAAATATAGATTGCCTAGGTTACCAGAAGAGGAAATAAATTATTTAAATAGCCCCATTTTGGAAAAAGAAATAGAACAAGCTATTAATCAATTCCCTAAGAAAAAATCTCCAGGGCCAGATGGATTTACATGTGAATTTTACCAAACATTCAAAGAACAATTAATCCCAATACTATATAAACTATTCGAAAAAATAGGGAAAGAAGGTGTACTACCAAATTCCTTCTATGACACAGATATGGTGCTGATAGCTAAACCAGGTAGGGAGAAAACTGAGAAAGAAAACTATAGACCGATTTCCCTAATGAATATTGATGCAAAAATTTTAAATAAGATTTTAGCAACGAGATTACAGAAAGTTATCCCCAGGATAATACACCATGACCAAGTAGGATTTATACCAGGAATGCAGGGCTGGTTCAATATTAGGAAAACTATTAGCATAATCAATTATATTAATAACCAAATTAACAAAAACCATATGATTATCTCAATAGAGGCAAAATATTCTTAATGAGAAAGATCACTGGATCTTAAATAAGAGCACAAGTTAAGGACCTTAAAATCATATAGATCAGTTCCCTCATTTTACATGTGAGAAAATTGAGGGACAGAGTCAGATCAGGTCAGACAGACCATACCTAAAATATCATGTTCAATTCTAGGCATCCCATTTTGGGTAGGACATTTAAAAAATATTTAAATACAAAATAGCAAAAAGAAAAAAGAACTTTGCCATGCATATAGCAGAACATGAGAGGATTCAAAATATGAAATAATAAGCAAGAAGGCCTATATAATAAATACTACATATTGTGTTGGGAGCTGTCCATATTTTCTCTGCTTCCTTGTAGATCTTTTGTTCTCTGTTGTGCACTTTTTAATTTATTCTTTTTTTTCTCTTTTCTTCCTCCCCAAAAGATTACAATTAAGCATAGGTATATATGTTTTACACATAGACATATACACATAAATATAATCATACAAACATATATTCACATGTACATTCATATATATCAATGTGAGGCCTTACTATGTTTATTTTTCATGTTTCTCTGAAGAGGACATTTAGTAGAATAGAGTTTTACATTATGTGCCTGAGAAGTAAGCTAAGAGATAGTGAAATCAGGCTGAGAAGTGGAAGATTGCTAAAGAGAATAAAATTTAAAAAGCATGATTAAAAAAACAAACAAACAAACAAACCCTAGAAACTAGAAATTTTCAGAGGAGAAGAAAATAAGAGGAAAGAAATAGTTGTAATCCAAGAACGAACTGATCAGTGTAGAAATTCAGTTCTTCTGGTTACAAATATGTTAGCTGTGTCTTGTTTCTGACATGATAGACCAGGTTAAGTTTGAGGGTCTCTCTCTCCATAACTACTCTAGAGCTTGTCTCCAATCAAGGATATATCATTTAAATATCAGAATTTTTCTCATATTTTTCTAAGGATTCTCTTCATATAGACCAACCAGATATCAAGTGGGACACATATTTAATGATCTGTTAGGACTATTAGATAATTACAAAAAATGTACCAAAGTTCCTAGACAGTTGGAAAAACTACTCCTCTTCCCCAGAAGACAACCAAGTAAGCCTCCCATCTGGCAAAGCCCACTTTTTCTCTCAACATACAGATGCATATGATTTACCCCACAAGTGACTTATGTCTAGCATCTTTTTCATGTTCCTGTAACTTCAGTATGCTTTAACTGGGGAAATTTTGGAAGCTTCTGGCACTCTCCTTCTTTCTGTGTCTATCTTTCTCCACTCTGTCCCTTTTAAAAGAGAGCCAGCTCAAATGTGTGAACTTTCTTATTGGAGGTGTTAACTCAAGGATCTTGCCATAAAGATATGCTATAAACTTGTCAGTAATAGCTGACATCATGGCTTCATCAATGAGCAAAGGACATTTAAGTTAGCTACAGAATTCACAACTTATTCAGGTTTGACACTTCTGCAAAAACACTGATGTATTCACCAGCCCTGAAGTCAGGAGGACCTGAGTTCAAATCTGATCTGACACTTAACATTCCTTAGCTGTGTGACCTTGGGCAAGTCACTTAACCTCAATTGTCTCAGCAAAACAAACAACAACAACAAAAAAGACTGATGTATTTAGCTTTAAATAGAATTTTTTTTTATTAAAGCTTTTTATTTACAAAACATATGCATGGGTGATTTTTCAACGTTGATCCTTGCAAAAACTTTTGTTCCAAATTTTCCTCTCCTTCACCCCAACCCCTTCCCTAGATGGCAAGTAGTCCAATAAATGTTAAATATGTTAAAATATATGTTAAATCCAATATATGTATACAAATTTATACAGTTATCCTGTTGCACAAGAAAAATTGGATCAAGAAGGAAAAAAAAACCTGAGAAGGAAAACAAAATGCAAGCAAACATCAATAGAGAGCATGAAAATGCTATGTTGTGGTCCATACTCAGATCCCACAGGCCTCTCTCTGGGTGTATATGGCTTTTTTTCACTGAACAATTGGAACTGGTTTGAGACATTTCATTGTTGAAGAGAGCCATGTCCATCAGAATTGATCATCATATAGTCTTGTTGTTGCCGTGTATAATGATCTCCTGGTTCTGCTCATTTCACTCAGCATCAGTTCATGTACGACTCTCCAGGCCTCTCTGAAATCATCCTGCTGGTCGTTTCTTATAGAACAATAATATTCCATAACATTCATATACCATAATTTATTCAGCCATTCTCCAATTGATGGGCATCCATTCAGTTTCCAGTTTCTAGCCACTACAAAAAGGGCTGCCACAAACATTCTTGCACATATGGGTTCCTTTCCCTCCTTTATGATTTCTTTGGGATATAGGCCCAATAAAAACACTGCTGGGTCAAAGGGTATGCACAATTTGATAACTTTTTGAGCATAGCTCCAAATTGCTCTCCAGAATGGTTGGATCCATTCACAGTTCCACCAACAATGCATTAGCGTCCCAGCCTTCCCACATCCCCTCCAACATTCATCATTATCTTTTCCTGTCATTTTAGTCAATCTGACAGATGTGTAGTGGTACCTCAGAGTTGTCTTAATTTGCATTTCTCTGATCAATAGTGATTTGGAGCAACTTTTCATATGACTAGAAATAGTTTCAGTTTCTTCATCTGAAAATTGTTCATATCCTTTGATCATTTATTGTTTGGAGAATGGCTTGATTTCTTATAAATTTGAGTCAATTCTGTAAATATTTTAGAAATGAGGCCTTTATCAGGACTTTTGAATGTAAAAATGTTTTCCCAGTTTTTGAATAGAAATTGTAATCTGAAGCTCCTATAGGAATTAATAAAATCACTGAGAGAGGATGTAGAAAACTTGAGGGGTTAGGCTAGAACACTGAGGCTCACCCACAAAGAAGGTGGAGTTTGATGATCTAGCAAAGACCTAAAAAATAGCTTTTTAAAGTCTATAGGTATAATACTTTGCACATATTTTCAGACTTAATCAATGTGTTAATGAATTTTGCTTATTTTCTCTTCCCCTCTTTTTTTTTTTCTTTTTTGGTCTTTAAAAATATTTGTTATATGGGATGACTCTCTGGGAGAGGGAATGACACAAAAGGAAGTTATGGTGATGTTAAAAAAAAGACATCCAAAATAATATGTTAACAGGCAACTCTCAAGTCCATGTTGCAAAACCATTTGGAAATGATCAAAATATTTAAATACAACATCAGTTAAAAGATGCAGAAGAGATGGGACTTGAAGTGAACTTTAGAACATGGCTAGAAGTTCCACAGACAGTGCAGAAAAGAAAGTACCCTCCAGGAATAGGGGACAAACAAAGCAACAGCACCTCAAATCTTCTAAATCCCTGAGTCCCCAGTACACTAGATCTCTTGCCACCAAGACACCTGGGCCAACCAGGAACCAAATGTAAAGCTTTTACTTGGGAAGACAGGGTAGGAAATATAAAATATTCTTCAGAGCTATTGTCCTTAGTGGTTGTACAGAGGTGGGGAAGAACAGGGAAGCCAGCGACAGAATGGCTTCACTGGGAGTAAAGGTGGGAATCTACTTAGGAAACCTAGGCAGTGGTTCTGAAGACCCAAATTCTTTCCTGACCTGGGCAGGGAGGGCCTGCTTTCATACAATGAGCCAGGAGACCTTCCAAGGCAGCACATAGCACATCTTAAAGACACTGGCCTTGGGGTCAGGAATACTTGAGTTTAAATATTGCCTCAGGTACTTATTTGTTGTGTAGCCCAGTGGACACACTGCTGGATCAAAGCACAGTTTGATAAATTTTTTTAATTTTTTTTAATTAAAGCTTTTTATTTGTATAACATATATATGGGTAGTTCCCCAACATTGATCTTTACAAAGCTTTCCATTACAAATTTTACCCCCAATCCCCTCCCCTCCCCTAGAGGGCAGGAAGTCCACTACATGTTAATAATGTTGAAATGCTTGAGAAGTTATGCAAGAAAAATCCTATCTACAAGAAAAAAAAAGAATCAGAGAAAGGCAACACAATGCAAGTAAATGTCAATAGAGATCATGGAAATGTTACGTTGTGGTCCATATTTCATTTCCCTCTCTCTGGGTGTATATGGTTTTCTTCAGTGAACAATTGGAACTGGTTTGAGACAATTCTTTGTTGCAGAGAGCCATGTCCATCAGAATTGATCATCATGTAATACTGTTGTTGCTGTGTATGATGATCTCCTGGTTCTGCTCGTTTCACTCAGCATCAGTTCATGCAAGTATCTCCAGGCCTCTCTGAAATCGTCCTGCTGGTCGTTTCTTACAGAGCAATAATATTCCATAACATTCACACACCATGATTTATTCAGCCACTCTCCAATTGATGGGCATCCCTTCAGCTTCCAGTTTCTAGCCACTACAAAAAGGGCTGCCACAAACATTCTTGCACATGTGGGTCCCTTTCCCTCCTCTAAGATCACTTTGGGATATAGGCCCAGTAGAAACACTGCTGGGTCAAAGGGTATGCACAGTTTGACAACTTTTTGAGCATAGCTCCAAATTGCTCTCCAGAATGGTTGGATCCGTTCACAGTTCCACCAACAATGTATTAGTGTCCCAGTTTTCCCACATCCCCTCCAACATTCATTGTTATCTTTTCCTGTCATTTTAGCCAATCTGACAGGTGTGTAGTGGTATCTCAGAGTTGTCTTACTTTGCATTTCTCTGATCAATAGTGATTTGGAGCAACTTTTCGTATGACTAGAGATGGTTTTAATTTCATCATCTGAAAATTGTCTGTTCATATCCCTTGACCACTTATCTATTGAAGAGTGGCTTGAATTCTTATATATATGAGACAATTCTCTATATATTTTAGAAATGAGGCCTTTATCAGAACCATTAAATGTAAAGATGATTTCCCAGTTTGATACTTCCCTCCTAATCTTGTCTGCATTTGTTTTGTTTGTACAGAAACTTTTTAACTTAAGATAATCAAAATTATCCATCTGGTGTTCAATTAGGAGTTCCAGATCTTCTTTGGACATAAATTTATTCCATCTCCACAGGTCTGAGAGATAAACTATATTACGTTCCTCTAACTTGCTTACAAAGTCCCTCTTTATATCTAGATCATGAACCCATTTAGATCTTATCTTGGTATGTGGTGTTAGATATGGGTCAAGCCCTAATTTCTTCCACACTAGTTTCCAATTTTCCCAACAGTTTTTGCCAAATAGTGAGTATTTATCCCAAAAGCTGGGGTCTTTGGGTTTATCGAATACTAGATTGTTAAGGTTATTGCCTAGATTGTCCTGATATCCTATCCTGTGCCACTGATCGACTGCTCTATTTCTCAGCCAGTACCAAACAGTTTTGATGACCGCTGCTTTATAATATAGTTTTAGATCTGGTACCGCAAGGCCACCTTCATCTGCCTTTTTTTTCATTAATCCCCTTGAGGTCCTTGACCTTTTGTTCTTCCAAATGAACTTTGCTACTATTTTTTCTAGATCTGTAAAATAATTTCTTGGGAGTTTGATTGGTATGGCACTAAATAAGTAGATTAGTTTGGGTAGTATTGTCATTTTTATTATGTTCGCTCTGCCTACCCATGAGCACTTAATATTTTTTTAGTTGATTAGGTCTGATTTTATTTGTGTAGAAAGTGTTTTGTAATTTAGTTCATATAGTTTCTGACTTTTCCTTGGCAGATAGATTCCCAAATATTTTATCCTATCATCTGCTATTTGGAATGGAATTTCTTTTTGTATCTCCTGCGGCTGAACTTTGTTGGTAATATATAAAAATGCTGATGATTTATGTGGATTAATTTTGAATCCTGCCACTTTGCTAAAGTTGTGAATTGTTTCTAGTAGTTTTTTAGTTGAGTGTCTAGGGTTCTCTAAGTATACCATCATGTCATCTGCAAAGAGTGATAATTTGGTTTCTTCATTACCTACTCTAATTCCTCTTATCTCTTTTTCTTCTCTTATTGCTAAAGCTAACATTTCTAATACAATATTAAATAGTAATGGTGACAGTGGGCAGCCTTGTTTCACTCCTGATCTTATTGGGAATGGTTTTAGTTTGTCTCCATTACATATGATGCTTGCTGATGGTTTTAAATAGATGCTATTGATCATTTTAAGGAAAAGCCCATTTATTCCTATACTCTCTACTGTTTTTAATAGGAAAGGGTGTTGGATTTTATCAAAGGCTTTTTCTGCATCTATTGAGATAATCATGGTTTTTGTTAGTTTGGTTATTAATATAATTAATTATGCTGATAGTTTTCCTAATATTAAACCAGCCCTGCATCCCTGGTATAAATCCTACTTGGTCATAGTGTACTATCCTGGGGATGACTTTCTGTAATCTCATTGCTAATATCTTATTTAAAATTTTTGCATCAATATTCATTAAGGAAATTGGTCTACAGTTTTCTTTCTCTGTTTTCACCCTACCTGGTTTAGCTATCAGCACCATATCGGTCTCATAGAAGGATTCTGGCAGTATACCTTCTAGTTTGATAAATTTTTGAGCATAGTTCCAAATTGCTCTCCAGAATGGTTGGATCTGTTCATAGTTCCACCAACAATGTATCAGTGTCCCAGTTTTCCCACATCCCCCCAACATTTGTCATTATCTTTTCCTGTCATCTTAGCCAATCTGACACGTGTATAGTGGTATCTCAAAGTAGTAAATTTGCAGTATATTCAGTTGTACTTTTATGACTCCATTTATTAGTTTGCCATTTCCTTCCCCAGCTTATTTTACAGATGAGGAAACTGAGGCAAACAGGGTAAAGTGATTTGTCCAGGGTCACAAGCTAGTATATACCTGAGGCAGGATTTGAACTCACGAGGATGATTCTGATGGTCCAGCACTCTAGCTATTGCATCATCCAGCTTTCTTAGGTAGCTGTATGGCCCTGGATAAATCATTTCACTTCTAACTCAGTTTTGTCATCTCTCAAAAAGAGATAAATGTAACACCTACCTCCCAGAGTGATTGTGAGGATCAAAGCAGATAACATACATAAAGTCCTAAATAAGGGCTATTACTACTACTATTACTACTACTACCATTAATATTACTGCTACTATCATTACTACTGGCACTAGTACTACTACTATTATCATTACAACTACTACTATAATTACTACCATTACTATTATTACTACTATCATTCCTACTACTACTAGTATGACTATCATTATTATTACTATGACTATCATACTACTACTACTATAATTACTACCATTACTACTACTACTACTACTACTACAACTACCACTACTATTAGTAATACTGCTATAATTACTAATATTATCATTATTATTACTACTAGTACTACTATCATTATACTACTACTATGATATGCTACTACTATATACTGCTACACTTACTGACATTACTACTACTATTACCACTACTACTAATACTGCTACAATTACTACTATTACTATCATTATTATTACTACTAGTACTGTTATCATTTTTACTACTACTACATTACTATTACTACAATTACTACCATTACTACTACTATTACCACTACTACTAGTAATACTGCTACAATTACTATTACTACCTTATTGCCTAGGGCAAGAAGGCTATCCAAGTACTAGTGTCAGTCCAGGAAGAATCTGCTTCCTTGTCCATGACCCATCTGCAGAGAAGTAAGGGAGGTTGCTGGGGAAATATATTAGAAGGTGGTTTTATGGATATTGTGTCTTTCTCTTAAAAGTCTTGCCTTTCTGGATTTCTAAGTATTTTGCAGACACGGAGGCCCAGTGGTTGGGCTGGAACACAAGTTTGAAGGTAGGTTGTTCTAGGAGGGTAGCTGAGGGGGTAAGGGTGGGCAGGAGGCATCCAATAAGCTTTTAGCCAGGGTGCTTTTGTGGGTAATTAAGGAGTTCCCTCCCTGCTTGGTTGCTTGCTCTGAGTCATGGAACCAGGGGCCACTGCTCTGCAACACTTACTGGGGGAAAAAAAAACAAAAACCCAGCTGATCTTAATAACTAGCTGACAATTTTGCTCCTGTCTGGTGGTTTCAGTGATTCCTGGTAAGGAAATGCTATCTCTCACACAGATTAGCAAATGGTTTTACAACTTGGTCTTCTTGAGAACTATCTATAACATGCTTGCCTCTATATTTAGAGAAAATCCTTCTTTGAGGGAAGAAAGGTGGGTTTTTGTTTTTTGGCTTTTTGTTTCCCCATGCTTAGCACTTAGCAAAAAGAAACCATTTAAAAAATACTTGTTGATTAATTGATCAGCTATTAAGTCTGTTTGCATTTTTAAAGTCTTCATCCTATTTGACCTCTGAACTTTTGACAATGTTGATTATTCCCTCCTGGACATTCTCTTCCCTTGACTTCTATATTCCTGGCTATTCCCCCCCCCACCCCACCCCCTTTTTTTTTCTGTCTGTATATGGATTTTTTTTGATGTCTTTTTTTTTTTTAAACACCTACTACCATTAAACCCTTCTTGTGAAAAAATAAGTTTAGGGGCAGCTAGGTGGCACAGTGGATAGAGCACCAGCCCTGAAGTCGGGAGGCCCTGGGTTCAGATCTGGTCTCAGACACTTCCTAGCTGTGTGACCCTAGGCAAGTCACTTAACCCCAAATGCCTCAGCAAAAAGCAAAAAAAAAATAATAATAATATTAAGTTTAACAAAAACAACTGAACAGATCAACTAATCACATCTTCCATCATGTGCAGCATTTCCATCTATTATCCCCCACATCTCTACAGAGAGGAGGGTTATGTTTTGTTTATTCTCTGAAATTCAGATTTTCAGTGCAATTAATCTAAATTTAGTGGGTTTTCAGTGTTAAAATTCACATTTTAAAAATCATGTACATTATTCTCTTTACTGTTTAAAATTCTGCATCCCTTCATGTGTTTCCATGTTCTTCTGAATTCCTCAGTCCTTTCCTACAATTCGATAATATTCATATACCACAAGTTGTTCAGATATTCCTCAAACAACAAGCACCCACTCGTTTTCAATTTGTTACTACTATGGAAGGCTGCTATATTTTGCTAGATAAGATCTTTCTGTCACTAACCTCCTCAGCAGTATGGGCTCAAAATTTAGGATTTCTGGGTGGATGGATGTACACATTTTAGTGATTATTTTTTCTGCAATGGGGATGGACTTTCCTAGGAGGTACATAGTCCCCCTCATGAGTCCTTAAAATATATGCAGATATTTCCTGCCTCGTTCTAGTCCAAAGGACCAGGTGGAAAATTGGGGAGAGGCTGCTTTCCAGTCATCCATATTGTTTGTCCTTTGTTTTTAGATGTGATCATGACATCAGGGAGATGTCATGACATGCAAATGGATTGGAATGATAGGACAATTGGAGATGGCCTTGGAATTTTTAAATTAAGGTTTTAACAAGTCTCAGTTTGACCAAAACAACTGCCCTTATTTCTAACTGAATGGCTAAATGGTCCAGCAGACGGAGTGCTGGGTCTGGAGTCATGAAGACTCGAGCTCAAATCCCTCCTCAGACACTTAATGGGAAAGTAATTTTAACCTGTCTGCCTGTTTCTTTGACCATAAAATAATCCATCTCTCTGCCTCAGACATGCAGTGATAGGGATGCTCTGAGCTGCCTCCTGAGATAGGTGGGGGGCATGCCTGTTTCCCCTTAGGTCTCAAAAAGACATCTGCTTTGCACATAATGCACTTATCATGAACTACTGTATAGAGAGGTGTTGCTGTTGTATTCTCCTGAGTTTTAAAGCTACACAAGGGTAGAGATTGTCTCATCCAAAGTGTTTATGCAATAGGTGCTTAATAAATTCTCCAAGTGTTTAATCCAGTTGGTGCTTAATAAATGCTTACTGAATCAAATCGAGTAGTTCCACTTTCCTGGAGTCTTTTACACAGTAAGGTAGCATAATAAATAGAGCACTATGCCTAGTGTCAACAAGACTGGAGTTCAAATTGTTTCAGATACTTAGTAACTATGACCCCAGAAGTCACTTAAATTCTCAACACTTCATCTGTAAAATGCTATCTACTTCATTTACTTATCTCAAGCAGTTAAATTCTAATAATGAAATACATCTTAACTCACTTTATACCAATGCTTAACCTAGAATCTTTGGATCTGATTTTAACATCTTGATAATTGTATTTTTATATATTTCAGTATAACTGGTTTTCCTTGTCATCTTATGTATTTAATTTTATACATTTGAAAAACTTTTCTAGGAAATGTATAACCATAGGCTTCAACAGACTCCCAAAGGAGTAAGTTAAGGTTAAGAATTCTGGCTAGAGGTATATATGATAAAGAACTTTGTAAAGAACACAGAAGCATCTAAAGAGGGACTGGTGGAAGAGTGTAGGGGGGAGGTGCTCTGTAAGCAAACTGAAGTATCACAAATACAAAAAAAGGGTAATCATTTTTTAAGGGTTTGGGCAGACCTACTTGAAGCCTAGAGAAGGTTCTGGTGGCACATGATAGCTGTTTGTTTCTGAAGAAAGATTAACTTGTTCTGTTCGGCTCCAAGAACCAAGAGGGATGGTTGGGAGTTCAAAGAGTCAAATTTAGATAACAAGTAAGGATAAACTTGATGAACTATTAAAACTATCTAGAGGTGGAATGGACCATCTCCGTATGTCATAGGTACCCACTCCCTGGAAATTTTCCTGCACAGAGTGGAAATGCCAACCTAAGTGTGGTATAGTAGGGATTGGAGGGAAGATATACTAGATGGTTGATTAATTACTCTCCAATGCTGTGATTTTGTGGAGCTAAACATACTAAGAACAATGAAATTCCCTAAATCTTCTGGAAGCATCATTTTCTTTATTTCTTCCTGAAGATTCTTCTGGAAGGAATATGGTGTGAAATCACATGAATCAACACTACTGGGTATTTGTATCAACTGATGCCATTTTAAGTAAGCAAAATCAGAACAATTAACCCAAAGGCAAAGAGAAAAGAAAAGCACATTTAAGTGAAACCAAATGTTGAGTAAATGTAAGGACTAATACTGATTTCAAAGAAGAGATTAGATATTATTTGTTTCTTTTCTGAGAAAGGTAGGAAATGGATGGTCTGCAATTTTGGAAACCTGCCAAAGAGGCTACTGTGTGAGTGCCTTTTAACTTTTTCTCCTCCTTTTTCCCTTGCAAAGCTGGGAATATTAGTGAATAAAATTCACCAGTAACATTTTACATGTTTGTTTTCAAATTATCAAATGCTTAAAAAACCACAACCACAATTCTGCAGTCCATGAGGCCCTTCTTAGCAATAGGAGATAAGCCTGCTTGCAGAAGCCCTATATAGAAGGGACCTCCTTATCATCCCAGCCACCTTGAATCCCACACTGCAGCAACTTTGGTGCCTGAGAAGTCAGACAAGTGTCCACATGGGCCTTCAATAGTCATTTATTTCAACTACAAGAACATCCTCTCCTCCCCCTGGTGTTTAAACAATTAGTTCTCACTGCATACATTTGTACTTGTTATCTTATGTTCCTGTGTCTAATGTTCACAATTAGATCGGGAACCACTTTTGTAGCCCTCAGTATCAGAAGGCTCTATGCACTGAAGAAGTGGAGTAAATATATGTCTTTCAATTCTAAATTCATTACATCTCTTCCAGAGAAAGTTTCTTCTGTCTCGTAAAGAACAGGGGCTCGACCCCCCCCCCACTCCCTGCCCGTGTCTGCCCCCAAGGCAGTTTTTATCCATGTCCTGGAGCTCGGCAGTAGCCTGGTGCTGCACGTTTGTTTTATTCTGCCCAGTGAGCTGGTTGGCCTGGCATTCAGTCGAGGTGTTAGCAGAAGGCCAGGGCAGAACTGCACTCCCCCTTCCCCCCCACATCCAGCCAGCTGGCTCCATGGTTTCTTCCTTGGAAACTAAAACAAACAGGCTGTGTGCTTGGCCTCCTTGCTCAACCCAAGAGGCAGGGGGGGCAGCAAACATCCCAGCTATGCAAACTGGAGGAACATCTGGCAGGACATTTGGTCTCTTGCAACTCTGTCCCTGCCAAATGGCCAGGGGCTTCAGCAGAACTGGGCAGCCCCCAAAGGGAGGCCCATTTCTACAATGCACCCCCAATCCCAATGGTTGGCTGAGTGTATGCACTAATTATGGTAGGGGGATCTTACAGCTGACTAAGCTCCAAGATAAAGGACAGCAATAAGCCTGATTGAATCCCATGAGCAGGAGCAGGAGGAGGAGGAGGAAAGAGTGGAATTCCCATCAAGTTGGTTCCTGGACTCTCCCCTTGTTTCCTGCTCCCTCCCAAAGGCCCCAAGATGGGAAACTGGCTGGCTGAAGTCATAGCATGTGAGTGATTGTTAGGGCTGTTATTTGTGCTGTGCTTCTCCCCACTCCCTACTCTCCCCCCTGCCCCCCCTCACCCTGATCTCCCAGGGACATGGCTGATGATGTTCATGGCACAAAAGCACAATGAGGAGAATGATGGGAGGGGACCAGTAGAGGCAGACAAGCAGGAAAGAGGGGGCATTTCTCAACTCAGAACAATCCTTTGGATATCCTGGTGAGCTAGACAGCTACTCTACAAGGCCTACAGCAGCCTGAGATCAGGCACAGCAGGTCAAGAGGGCCCCAAATAGGGTGTCTTCGTTCCATCAGCTCTCAGACATTTTACTCTGAAATGTACAAAGAACAAGGGAAACACACAAAAAGTTCATCTTTGTTTCTCATCTATGCTGTGAGAAAACCTCCAAATGGGTACCCCCACCCATACTCCTAAGATAATTTTCCACTTGGTGGTCAAAATTCCTTGAAGAATATCTCATTTGGAGGAAGCTCAGAGGTGTCAGGAGGTATTCTAGTGCCAGAATCCAGGACTCCGGTGCCTGTACCCTCAAAGCTTTGCTGGTGCTAGTCTTGAGCCCACCATTCTTTCTCCAACATGCATGCTGAGGTGAATTTCTCTGATTGTCCAGTTCTTTAGGGCTGTCTCCTAGTCTGGCAGGTCTCAGGTGCCCTGAGTGGATACTCAGGGAAGCCTTCTCAGTCTGCACTGCTTTGCCTGATGAGGATGGTACAGACCAATCTCCTTCATCCTCATTGTTGGACTCTTGCAGCTGTGAAACAGGGAGATCGGGCTCTTTGTGACTGTCCCTACACTGGGGGAAAAGGTTCCCCCTCTTAAGTCTCTTGAGATCTCTCAAGGTTTGAGGCGGATCAAATTCTCTCTCAGGTGACTCAAAGATAACACCCTGGGTCTTTGGTCTCTTGGGTTCTCTCTCCAGTAAGCAGACACAGTCCCATGCTTTTGGGGTATTCCAAGAGGTCCCCATGTACTTTTGCACAGATAGAGGCACCTGAGGCTCAAGGAGTAGCTGGGGACTCAGGCTTTCCTGAAAATAATGCTGACAAGGTCTTCCTTGGACAATGGGCACTATCCGGCAAGGCCTCAGTGCAGACACAAAGTCACACAGCTCAGAGAAGGAGGAGTGATCAGAATAAGGAACCACATGAATCCCAGGGTGGGAGACAGAGATTCTCCGGCTTGTGGGTAGGATAGCAATAGTTGGATGAATTCGATTCCACTGCAGCATGGCGCTCCAGCAAACCTCAGCACAACTCACAGCATGGATGCGGCCAGCTCCCTCCTCGAGAGTGAACACATCTGCTAGCTCCATCAGCTGGACCACCTCCATCCGCTGAGGACTTAGCACTACCCAGGTCTGGAACTCCAGACCCAGCTGTTCCAAGAGGGACTCTTTGCCCAAGCTGTAGAGACCTAAGAAAAAAATAAAATGGGAGAGGAGGAGAGTGAATGAGGTGTCAGAAGTCACTAAGATCATAAAGAAATCACAACAGTTTCTCTTTTTGCAGTGACAAAGAACTAGAAATTAAGGGGATGTCCATTAACGGGGGAATGAATAAACAAGTTGTGGTATATGAATGTAATGGGATACTATTACTCTGTAAGAAATAATGAGCAGGTGGATTTTCAAAAAGACTGGAAAAAACTTTCATGAACTTATGCTGAATGAAGTAAGCAGAAGGAAGAGAACATTGTATACAGTAACAATAACATTGTGGGATGGCAATTTTGATAGATGTAGCTCTTCTCAGCAATACAGGGATCCAAGACAATTCCAAAAGACTTGGGATAGAAAATGCCATCCCCATCTAGAAAAAGAATTATAAAGTCTGAATGTAGATCAGACTTGAAAAAAATTGAGAAAAATTTGGAACTCAAAATCTCTTTTAAAAAATGAATGCTGAAAACTATCTTTACATATAATTAGAAAAAAATACTATTAAGTGGGAAAGAAAAAAGAAAAAAAACAACACAACTGCATGCTGAGGAAACAGACTCATCAAGCCCAGTTTTCTCTATTATCTCATTTTGTTCTCACCTTTAAAATCCATCTCTTCTAACAAGCCTTCCTTGATAACCCACTTAGAACCCTTCTCTATTTTTTTTTTTTAAACTACTGATATACTATGTTCTCTCTGGATTCATCTATGTTTACATTCACCTACCCATTTAAAATTCGATAATTACTTCTATGGAGCTTGCTCCTGTGATGGATTTTACAAAAGATCAAGAAAAGAGCTTATTCTTGTCCTTTCCCAGAATTTACAGTTTAGCAGTCAAGATGGCATGTAGACAAAGGCAGAAAGTGCTACATGTGGCATGGGATTAAATAATTAAATAATAAATTAATATAAATTAAATAATAAATTAAAGAAATATAATATAAATTAAATAATAAATAATAAATTAAATAATTAAATAAAGGTGGCAGGAGTGGAGGAAGGGGCGGGGGAAAGCTCTTCCAGATGGGAAGTTCAAGGAAGATTTCATAAAAGAGCTGGCATTTAAGCAAGGCCTTTGAACAGTATCATTAGGATTTCAATATAAGGACAATTAGGGCTAAGGAGAAGCAATTTAGGTGCCAGGAACAGCATGGAAGCGTAAGTTTTATTTGGGTTTTGTGCAAGACAAAGTCAGGTTGCAGGTAGATCACAGATGTCCTAGGATAAGGAATCTGGACTAAACTCTAAGAAATGAAAGATCCACTGAAGGTTTCTGGACAGGAGAGTGACTGACTGGAGATATGGCTGAATCTAGCACAACATCTAAGATGGCTTATAGGGAAAAGACTTCAGGCAAGAACACAAATGAAAAAGCCACTAAAATATTCTGGGCAAGAAAAGGAGAGAGCCTACATTTAAATTATGGCAGCAGAAATGGAAAGGAGAATAATAATGCAAGGTGTGGTTAATAATGATTCTTAAATCTATGTCACGACTATGGGATGCTAATCACTCCAACCATGCTGAATATCTCTTAAAATGTGCTGAGTCCAGCTGTCATATCCTGTGGCATAATCTTTGGAATATCCTCAATGATAATAAATCTTTGTCAGATGAGGCAGACCTGATCTTTACAAAAATTTTAAAAAAGCAGATCATCAAGCTGGAGAATATCTGTGGACCACAAATAATTCTTTCAAACCTAATGAACTGATTCTTCATAATCTATCAACTTTTTTGTCTCCTCCCTGAGGATCAGATCTCCTCTAGCTTCACTTACTAGTCTATTTAACCTAGATACCTGTCAGCCAACCTCTGAAACCAGTCTTGTGTCCGTCCTTTAATTTCTTAACCTTTCAGAGTTCTTTTCTATCAATGCCTGACCCTAGGTAACCACCCATTTCAGCTGTTTTCTTTTCTTTTAGGCATTCATGAAGAAAGGCATAACCAGCATGTTAAATATGTCCACTCCATATATAACTCCAACTGGACCCTCAGTATTGGCTGGGAGTGATTGTATTCATCTGGACAAATCAGGAAGTATTTATTAACCACTTTTTATGCATCAGACATTTTGCTTCTTGAACTAAGGATTCAATACCTCCCCCACCTCCCACCCCCAAAAACAACCTTTGCCTTCAAGGAGCTCATATTCTAGTGTGTGATACAATAAGGACCTGTAAGATATATAGAGAGTACATAGAGAGTACATTCCCAGTGGGGAAGGCATTGGCAGCTAGGGAGGCGAGAAAAGGCCTTGTGCTAAGGGTGGGATTTGAGCTGAGTCTAGAAAGAAGCCAGGGAAACTTAGAGGTAGAGAAGGAGGAAAAGCATTCCTGGGATAGCAGGCAAAGCACAGAGATGAAAAACTGAGTATCCAGTACAAGAGCAAGCAGGTAAGTGAAGCTAGTAAGAGACTATGGGGAAGAGAGTAAAATATGAGACTTAGAAGGGAGAAAAAGGAGGCAGAAAGGATGGTCATGAAATGCCAGAGGGTTTTATGTTTGGTCCTGACATTCACAGGGAACCACAAGAGTTTATTCGTGGGTGGGAAGGGAGTTAAAATGGTTAGATGTGTGCTTTAGCAGGTGAACACTGGAGGGATTGGAGTGGGAAGAGGCCTGCAGCAGGGAGACCAGTGAGGAGGCTTTTTCAGCAGTCCAAAGAAAAAATGATGAGGCTTCTGATAAGGGTATTGGTTTTGTGAGTAGGAAAAAGGAGATGTATGTGGGAGATGGTGTAAACCTAGAAAGGACAACATCTGCAAAGCAAACAAGCAGTCCATGTGGGGAGCTTGAGGATGACTGAGTGATTGGGAAGAAGGTGGTGCTTCTGACAGTAAGGGTAAAGATTGGAGGAAAGGAGGTGTTGGGGTAAAGGGTAGGTTTTATTTTGGACATGGATCTGAGGTGCCTACAGGACATCTATTTAGAGATATTCAAAGGGCAGTTGGTGATGTGGGACTGGAACATAGGAGAGAGATCAGGACTAAATACACAGATCTTGGAATCAAGGTGTGGTTAATAATGGTTCTTAAATCTATGTCAGGACTATGGGAGGCTAATCACTCCAACCATGCTGAATATCTCTTAAAATGTGCTGAGTCCAGCTGTCATGTCCTGTGGGGAATAGGAATAACCTCAACAATAATAAAAAGAGCTAGCATTAACACAGATTGAACAAAATGATCCCATTTGCTCCTTACAACAAAATTATAAGGTAGGTGCTATGATCATCTTTGCTGTATAAAAGAAACAAGTGAGGCTCAAAAAGTTTGAGAGTTTACCCAGGATCCCCCAAGTGCAATCAGAATTTCAGCCCATGCCTTCCTGCCTCCAAATCGGGTTTGTTTCCTTTAACATTGAACTATAGGGAGGAAAATCAGCAAAGGAGACATAGGGGGAGAGGGCAAAATGGAAGAACCAGCAAAGAGTGGGGTCAGGAGACCCCCAGAGAGGAAAGGGTATCAAGGGGAGGAGGAAAATAAGGCCATCAAATGCTGAGGAAGGGCAAGAAGCACCAGAGATTGAGAAAAATCCCTTGGTAACAAGAGAGAGCAGTTTCAGCTGAAGGATGAGGTTAGAAGCAAGATGGTGCAGGAGTTAGAAGTGAGGGGCAGGGGAGACATCTGGTGTAGATGGCTTTCTTCAAGACTTCTGCCTTTGAAGGGGAAGTGAAGGAGATGATGACAACTAGTAGGAATGGTAGGAAGTAGGGAGGGTTTTTAAAGCATGGGAGACAAGGACACATTTGCAGGCAGCTGAGAAGAAGTCAGTATTTAATGAGAGTTTGCAAATAAGAGAGGGAGAGAGGGACATGTTGGGGTGGGGGGGGGAAGGTGGTAGAAGGGAGAGGGATCAAAGTATCGTAGAGAGGTTGGTCTTGATAAGGAGAAGGACTACCTCTTCATCTGGGACAAGAGATAACAGGGGAAGGTGTCTGAGTGATGGGAGATAAGTAAGTAGGGAGCTCATGCAAAAGCTTTTCTCTCTCCCTTCCCTCCTCCCCCCACCTCCTATCAAGTCTGGAGCAAGGTTCATAACTATTAGGGTGAAAGGAACTAGTGCCTTGGGAGGTTTAAGAGGGATGAGGAAGCTTGGAACAACTTCCTTGGAGAGTGGGATATCAGACTGATTAGAGGGATGGCCTTGTTATAGGGAGGGTCCACATGAAATAAGGTAATGAAATTCATAGATAATAATCACATTTTCATCATTTCCTCCAATTTCATTGAATAGCACAAGATTAGGAACAAAGGAAATGGCTATTGGGAATACTCCAGGATTGGGGTTTGGTAAAATGGGATCAATAATGGGAGGAGACATGGGATTTGAGAACAGAGGGTAGTGTAGAGTTCAGCTGGTTCACCAAGAGGGCAAAATATGGAATAATGATATTAATAATAGTTAGCATTTATATACTGCATCAAGATTTGCCATGGGTTTTTTATGTGTCATTTCATCTGATCCTCACAACATCCCTAGGAGCTGGGTGCTATATTATTATTCCCATTTTATAGATGAGGAAACCAAGGCACTTGGTGCCTTATATAAGTTAAAATGACAAACAACTAGTAAGCATCTGAGGCTGAATTTGAATTCAGATATTTCTGGCTCCAAGTCTTACATATTTAATTCAGAAAGTTATTCCTGTGATGAAGATCAAAATCCATCCACACCTGCCCATTATGTGAGACAGACATCCATGTCCTAAAGGTTTGTATCAGGGGCCTTCCTTGCTTTTTTCTAATGTTAGGGGTTCCAGTGAAGCACTCTGGCCTCATACCTGTCACCCTTGCCATCACCCATCTTCTATTTCTGTCATATACTTCCTTGACCCCATGTCCTTTAACCCCATTCTTCAGAACGCTTTGCTGACTATATTGTAGCCCACTAGCCCCCATGATGATAACTTCCTTTGCTCATCTCTGAGTTCTTCAGCAGCACTGGAGTTCCAGGTGGTGTTGCCATACAGCAACACTGGCATAATGTTTATATTAAAAAGATGCATCTTTGCTATTATGGGAAGCTCTGGGTTCATCAAAATGCTTTCTAATTTCCCAGAAGTGCTACAACTCACTCTCCTCTTTTTTAATTCCAGACATAGGTCATAGTTTATCTGTACTCCTGTCTCAGAGATGTAGCCTGTTGAATGAGCTTTATATGATGCATACTGAAATCTAGGCAATAGATATGCATTATCCATTTGATCTTTCCTACATGAGTAGACAAGTGAAATGCCTCTGGATAATTATAGAATCTTTTCCAGGAAGTTCTGCAATGTCTTGGTACTGGATGCAATCATTTCAATGTCATCTACAACCCAGAGCACCTGGAAGACCTTACTGTCCACTGAGAATACTTTTTTTTTTTTTTTAAATAATAGCCTTTTATTTTCAAAACACATGCAAAGATAGTTTTCAACATTCACCCTTGCAAAATCTTGTGTTTGAAAATTTTCTTCCTCCCTCCTCACTTCCCCTAGACATCAAGTAATCCAAAATAGGTTAAACAAATACAATTCTTCTATATGTATTTCCACAATTATCATGTTGCACAAGAAAAATCAGATCAAAAAGAAAAAATAGGAAAAAAAAAAGCAAATAAACAACAAAAAAGGTGAAAATATACTATGTTGGGATCCACACTCAGTCCTCATAGTTCTTTCTCTGGATACAGATGGCTATTGCTATCACAAGTCCACTGGAATTGGCCTGAATCACCTCATTGTTGAAAAGAGCCAAGTCCATCACAGTTGATCATCACATAATCTTGTTATTGTATACAATGTTCTCTTAGTTCTATTCACTTCACTTAGCATCAATTCATGTAAGTCTCTCCAGTCCTTTCTAAAAATCATCTTTTCGATCGTTTCTTATAGTGGGAATATTTTTGTAGAACATACCTTTTCCTAGTTTCTCCCTTGCTTGATGGTCACTATCAGAGGGTCACTTAACGGGGTTTTGTTTTGTTTTTTTTTATAGATCAATCTCCCTATCTCATCTAAGCTGGAAGTGCATCAGCCACTCCTGGACCCAACCTATTGCTGACTAGGACAGAACCTTTAGTCTAATCCATTTCTGACATGAGTTTTATTATTCCATTTAAATATACAGGAGCCCCTATAGTTGAGGATTCACTATATTGGTGCTAGATTAAATTTAATTATTCAATCAGCCTTAGTCCTATTAAAGCATCTGGTGGACTTCAGCCCCACTGCAGCTCAGAACTCATGAGCTCAGGCAATCCATCAGCCTAAGCAACCCCTGCAGACAAGTTTTTATTGCCACATCTGGCCACCAAGGTAATTTTCATTTTCACATCTTCAAAGGAATTCTGAATTATCTTTATATATGTGTATGAGATACCTTATAACAGGGTCTGTATGGCAGTAATTTGTTTGCAATCAATAAATAGTAAACAGAATGGGATCTTATAATTTACATCTTTGAGAGAACTGTGAGAGACGAAATAAGTGCTTCTAAAAAAAATTTTTTTTTTAAATTCACCTTAATGATCTTCCCTAAAAATACTGAATTAAACAGTGGGGAGAAAACCTATCCCCTCAAAACATGGCTCACCAACAGTCATTCATAGTATAATTGCTCAGGAAGAAAACTGTCCTCATATAGTACCTCATATAGTTGGTCCTACCAACTGGGGAACTTAAGAGTGGATAGGCTATGCAGCTGGAACCATTATTGTTGCTGCATCTGTCAATGGAAGAGTCTGTCAATGGTGAATCTGAGGTGCGAGAGACCAGAAGCAAGGGACCAGGAGGCTGAACTAGAATGGTGATTGTGAGTAACAGAAAAGAAGTGAGAAAGATCTGAGAGACACTGCAGTGAAGAATGACAGGATTTGGTCACTGATTATTTGGTGTAAGGAAAAAAAAATGGATCAAAAAAGGATGACTGAGTAATTTTAGTGTGTCTTTGATAATGTCCTTAAGAGGGGAAGAAGACAGCTTTTGGGATAAGAACTATTTAACAAAAATTGCTGGGAAAATTGAAAACTAGTATGGAAGAAATTAGGGCTTGACCCACACCTAACACCATATACCAAGATAAGATCTAAATGGCTTCATGATTTAGACATAAAGAGTGAAATTATAAGCAAATTAAAGGATCATAGGATAATTTACCTCTCAAATCTGTGGAGAAGGAATTTGTGTCCAAAGAACTGGACTACATAATTGAACACCAGATAGATAATTTTGATTATATTAAGTTAAGAAGTTTTTGTACAAAAACTGATGCAGACAAGATCAGAAGGGAAGCAATAAACTGGAAAATCATTTTTTATATTTAAGGATTCTGATAAAAGCCTCATTTCTAAAATATATAGAGAAATGACTCAAATTTATTTATTTATTTAAAGCTTTTTATTTGCAAAACATATGCATGGGCAATTTTTCAACATTGACCCTTGCAAAGCTTTCTGTTACAAAATTTTCCCTCCTTACCCCCATTCCCTCCCCTAGATGGCAGGAAGCCTAATACATGTTAATTATGTTAAAATACTTGACAAATTGAATATGTGTATATATATTTATACAGTTATCTTGCTGTACAAGAAAAATGGGATCTACAAGAAAAAAAAAATCTGAGAAGGGAAACTAATGCAAGCAAACATCAAGAGAAAGCGTGAAAATGCTATGTTGTGTCCACATTCAGATCCCACAGGCCTCTCCCTGGATGTATATGGCTTTCTTCATCACTGAAAATTAAAACTGGTTTGAAACATTTCATTGTTGAAGAGAACCACGTCCATCAGAATTGGTCATCATACAGTATTGTTGTTGCCATGTATAATTATCTCCTGATTCTGCTGATTTCACTCAGCATCAGTTCATGCAAGTCTCTCCAAGCCTCTGAAATCATCTTGTTGGTCGTTTCTTACAGAACAATAATATTCTATGACATTCATATACAATAGTTTATTCACCTATTCTCCAATTGATGGGCATCCATTCAGTTTCTAGTTTCTAGCCACTACAAAAAGGGCTGCCACAAACATTCTTGCACATGTGGGTCCCTTTCCTTCCTTTAAGATCTCTTTGGAATTTAAGCCCAATAGTAGCACTGCTGGATCAAAGGGTATGCACAGTTTGATAACTTTTTTGAGCATAGTTCCAGATTGCTCTCCAGAATGGTTGGATCCATTCACAGTTCCACCAACAGTGTCCCAGTTTTCCCACACCCCCTCCAACATTTGTCATTATTTTTTCCTATCATCTTAGCCAATCTGACAGGTGTGTAGTAGTATCTCAGAGTTCACTGATTCAAATTTATAAGAATTCAAGCCATTCTCCAATCGATAAATGGTCAAAGGATATGAACAATTTTCAGATGATGAAATTAAAACTATTTCTAGTCATACGAAAAGATGCTCCAACTGACTACTGATCAGAGAAACGCAAATTAAGACAACTCTGAGGTACCACTACACACTTGTCAGATTGGCTAAAATGACAGGAAATGATGACGAATGTTGACTGGGATGTGGGAAAACTGAGACACTGATACATTGTTAGTGGAACTGTGAATGGATCCAACCATTCTGGAGAGCAATTTGGAACTATACTCAAAGAGTTATCAAACTGTGCATACCCTTTGACCCAGCAGTGTTTCTACTGGGCCTATATCCCAAAGAGATTTTTTTTTTTCCTTTTTGCTGAGGCAATTGGGGTTAAGTGACTTGCCCAGGGTCACACAGCTAGGGAATGTTAAGTGTCTGAGACCAAATTTGAACTAAGGTCCTCCTGACGTCAGGGCTGGTACTCTATCCACTGCGCCAACTAGCTGCTCCCCAAAGAGATTTTAAAGGAAGGAAAGGGACCCACATGTGCAAGAATGTTTGTGGCAGCCCTTTTTGACTGGAAACTGAATGGATGCCCATCAATTGGAGAGTGGCTCAATAAATTATGGTACATGAATGTTCTGGAATATTATTGTTCTGTTCTGTAAGAAACAACCAGCAGGATGATTTCAGAGAAGCCTGGAGAGACTTGCATGAACTGATGCTGAGTGAAATGAGCAGAATCAGGAGATAATTATACATGGCAACAACAATACTGTATGATGACCAATTCTGATGGACGTGGTTCTCTTCAACAATGAAATGTTTCAAATCAGTTTTAATTTTCAGTGATGAAGAAAGCCATATACATCCAGGGAGAGGCCTGTGGGATCTGAGTGTGGACCACAACATAGCATTTTCATGTTTTCTGTTGATGTTTGCTTGCATTGTTTCCTTTCTCAGGTTTTTTTCTTTCTAGATCTGATTTTTCTTGTGCAGCAAGATAACTGTGTAAATATGTATATATATATTGGATTTGTCATAACTTTTAACATAGTTAATATGTATTGGACTATCTGCCATCTAGGGGAGGGGGTGGGGAGGAGGGAAAAATTTGGAACAGAAAGTTTTGCAAAGGTCAATGTTGAAAATTTACCCATGCATAAAAAGCTTTAATAAAAAAATAATAAAGAAAACTACGTATATGTTTTGAAAACAAAAACTTTATTAAAAAGAAAAAAAAAAACGGGGAGGAGGAAAGGCTGGGATGAGCTAGTCTAGAGGATTGAGACAGAGGCTGAGTTTGGTTTTGGGCATGCTGGTTTGAAGGACCAGAAAGCTATTTAGCAGACAGAAAATAGAGGGAAGGTGTTCAAGAGAAAATAAAAGCTAGATATTTTTGTTGTTGTTTCTCTACTACCCAGAGCATCTTTTTTCTTCTTGGTTTAAATCTGTGGTTTCATTGATAAAGAAAATTCCCATTGAGGAAATTCCCTCTACCAATGCTGATCAAAACCCTGCAGCAATGGTTCTGCGACAAAGTTTAAAAGAGCTGTCTGGGGCATTGAAACCTTTAGTAACTGGCTCAGTGTGTGTCAGAAGCAAGACTTGAACCCAGGTCTTCCTCCTTTTAGAAGAGACTGCCTTGAGGACAGGATCTATCTCACATTTGTATCCCTAGGCCTTAGCACAGTCAGGGTCACTGTACACTAGGCCAGGCTGCCTCACATCCCAAAGAGGTCACAGAATTGATAGTTGGTACAGTGGAGATGAGACCCCTGCCAGAGAGTGTGGAGAGGATCCAGAATAGCACATTCAGGAAACAGGTTTAAGGAGCAGAGGAGCCAAGGTGGGGAGTGAGCCAAGAGGGCTGAAAGCTACCCAGGTCGAGGAGGAGCACACCCTGAGACCAGAGGACACTGTGGGAAATGAGTAAGTGGAAGCCAAAGCTAGGAAGGAGGGGGGGGGGGGGGGGGGGCCCCGGATTTCATTAGTTCCAGAAGAAGAGAAGACACCTTAGACCCAGGAAGGAATGTGAGCAAAGACACTGATGAGGGACAGAAGCAATTGAGTGGGGCTAGTGGGCTTGAGAAGCTTGAGACTGGGGTGCAAGTAGGAAGCAGCTGTGGGGGGCTAGTTCTGGGGGAGGTTTCCCCAGTCTGGGCCCCGGCACAACAGGAGGCCCTCGTGCCAGTACCCTGCCATGTCCCATGCTGGTTTCTACCTATCACTCTGAGAAGAGGAATGGAGGGAACTCTTACTATTCCTGGAAAGGCCATGTTCATCAACTTTCCTGATCCCAGGCAGCAACCTGGTGAATTCCTAGACCAAAGCAATCCTCCTCAGAGGCAGCAGACTGCTCATGCCCAGAGAGCTGGGCCGAGAATCCTGGAGGTCTGAGTTCAGAGGACTCTGGGCAAGACTCCTTCTGTCTCAGTTTCCTCATCTATGAAATGAGGAAAATAACAGCCTCTCCATCTCAGAACTATTGTGGGAGGATATCTGTAAAGTATTTAGCAGAGTGCCTGACATGGAGGAGGCACTCTATAAAGGGTTCCTTCCTCCCAGAATGCTACTACATGTAATCTACCCCTATCAGATTTCTGGAGGGAGAGCTAGCAGCTCTCTTATTGTGTCTGCATCTCCATGCTGTGTGCTTGCCTGGTTCTTACTGCCATACCTTATTTGTGGGGGCTCTGCCCCAAAGAACACAAGTTGTGTTTAATGAAATCTCTCAAGATATCTTGGGAAGCAATTATTTAGCTGTGTTTAAGAAAGACACTGGGACACAAGGATGAAGAGGGAAGTCCTGTGGGAGGCAACTGCTCTGAGCCTGGCCAGGCTTAATGAGGATTTATACTCCCAGATGCGTATGGAGGACAGAAAGTGGGGGGATGATTTTAAGAAAGACCAGGACTTGGTAACAGATTCAACATTTGAGGAGCACCAAAGGAGTCAAGAACACAATCAAGGAATTTTGTGATGGGAGGAGATGGGCTGGTCACCTGGCAGAAGCAAAGGGCAACAGACGGCTGGCCAGAGGGCTGACATCTCAGACTGCCCAGACCTCTGGGGTGCTCCATGGGCCACCAGGGCAAACTTTCAAGAGAACATAGACAAGAGTCACACATGATGGGCAAGCAAGGATGGCATACAATGGGAGTCAATGAGGTAATTCCTAAAGTGATGAGATCATAGATCTATTTTTATCTATAAGAGCTTATGGATACTACTTCTCAATAACAGTATATATAAAACTAACAAGTAGACATGGTAAAAGGATGAGTAAGATTGAAAACAATACTTTTAATATGAATGATGCAAAAAACCTTTTTGCTCACCAAAATATAGATAATAATTTTTAGTGAGGGCAATGCTTCCTTATTTTCAAAAAGAGTCTATGTCTTGGGGAGTGTAACAGACTTGTAAATCACACATTTGCTGGTAGCTTATTTGTCAGTCTGAGCACTGGTTAGCCAAGCAGGTGAGCTTTTTCAATCGAATACTATACAATGCAACAATCAAATTCCAGGACATATCTTTTCAACAGGAATAGGGCTCCTATGTGTAAATATCCACCATACACAATGCAGGCAATCAGTCAATAAACAGTAAGTGCTTATGCTGTTTTCAGACACTGTATGGAGCACTGGGGCTATAAGGAAAGATCAAAGTCAGACCCGGCTTCTAAGCCTCACTGTCTAATAGAGGAAACAACATGATATGGGATTAGTTAGAAATAACCAACAGAGGAAAGGCATCAACACTAAGGAGGAGTAGGAAAGGTTTCATGTAGAAGGTGGGACTATAACTGGGACTCCAAGGCAGCAGGCAGGAGGGAGACCACTCCAGGGATGGGAAGTAGTTAAAATGCCCAGAGCTAGGAGATGGAGGGTTTATAAGAGTACCAGCAGAGAGCTGGGGGCAAGAATGTGTGACAGAGAGACTATGGGGAGAGGCAGGCTATCAAAGGCCAAGAAGGCTAAACAGAGGGTTTTATATTGAGTGCTAGAGGTGTTGGGGCCTGAAGGATTTACTGAGCAGAAGTGACATGGTCAGAGATACTTAGTGCAGAACAGACTGGAGTAAGGAGACTCTAGGCAGGGAGACCAACACAAAAGCTCAAGCCAGGGTAGAGGAAGGAGGCATCCACATACATGAGATATTACCAAGTTAAAATCAGATGGGGTGTGAGCTTCAGTAACTGGGGGAACCGTGGCACCCTTGACAATGATGAACTCAGTTTTTATTATTTTGAGTAACAACAAGTAGAAGAGAATTGTCTGCTTTCAATAGAACATTTTCAGTATAGATCTACCCCCTTTCTTTAAGTGGTTTTGTTTAATGGATGGAATCATTCTTTAATTCCTTTTTTGTGGTTTTTGCGAAGTGTGAGGAATAGCAAGAGAGCCAATTTGGCTGAACCTTCGAGCAGGAAGGGGAGAATTCTACTCCAACACTGGAAAGACTGGATGGGGCCAGTTGGGAAGACCATTAAAGGTCACACAAAGGAATTCATGTTTGATGTTGGGGTCATGAGGGAGCCATCAGACTTTGAGTAGGAGAATAACATGGTCAGACCTGCCCTCTGGGAGGAGAGACTGAAGGCTGTCTGAACAATTAGGAAGCGATTACACCGGTCCAGGCAAGAGGTAATGAGGATATGAGCTAGGAGAGGAGGGAGCAAAGAGGAGAGATGCTATGGAGACAGAAATAAGATCTAGCAACTATGAATCCATGAGAGAAATGAACATGTTGTAAGAGTGTCGCACCAAGTAGAAGATGAACTTGGGAGACTAAAAGAATCCTCAACAGAAATACAGGAGTTTTGCAAAGAGGTGGGTTTAGTGAGAAAGATAAGGAGATGACATTTTCAAGGTAATCCATGTCCCATTTATGCTTTCTCAACAGATGTAGCTACCCAAAATGATTAAAGGGAGTTAGAAAAGAAAGTTTTGGCTCACTAGTCACTGCCCTGCTAAAGCTACAAGGTGACACAGGGGAAAAGGTTAGAATTCTGGGAGGAAATAACTTTCCTGTCCAGCTGCTGATGTTGGTGCCTGGATTCAAATCAGATTATAACTACCCTCTGAAGCCAGCTGTAGGGCAGAAATGTGTGGGTTTGGAGTTTGTACAACCCTAGTGGTGGTGTGAGTGGAGGAATATATGATAACCATGAGATAGGAAAAATGTGGTTGTGATGGACAAGCCCCAACTTGGCTACTGAAGAGTTTGGTTTTTGACTCATCTTCCCATCCTCCTGTTAGTTCATCACATACTTTTAGAGCTTTGCCATGACCTCTGAAGGCCCAGTTGCCATTCTGAAGACAGTTGGTCTTGGTGAAAAGCAAAGGGAGTGGAAGTATCAAAGGGGGATCAGATTTAAGAGATAACAATGAGGAAGAATGACTAGAATTAATTGATTAGATAAGCAGGGAAATGAAAAGGATGAATCAAGAATGATTCCAAGGTTATGTGTCTTGGTGACTGGGAAGACGGTGGTCTCATGAATCAATATAGGAAAACCAGTTCTCCTTTTACAAGAGGAAAGAGATGCTTCTTAAAGACAGAGAAGTTCTGGGGTGAAGAAAAGAGAAGAAAATTAATGTTAGATGGTCTTATCAGTTCACTGGTGGTGATCTGCTAAGCCTGAGAAAGATAACACTGGAGTTGAAGATTTGAAGAAAGTTAGAAAAGGAAACAATTATAGCAAATGTGATATAAAGTCTATACCAAATACTTCCTGAAGCCTTTACTCAGAATACTCTTTGTTCTCTAACACCTCCTCCCCCCAACTCCTTCTAGATGCTTCCTCTATCAACAATACTCTGGTAACCTTACCTTCCTCTAAAGATCATATCCAAATCCTTCATAATAAACTTCAATCCTGGACTATTTCTAACACCCATTTACTTTGTTCCCATTCTTGTGCTAATCAGTGAAATTGGAGGAAATGATGAAACTATAATGATTGGATCCACTACAAATTTGTTACCTAATTTCATCCAGATTCTCCCTGTAACAAGGCCATCACTCTACTCCTCTCTAATCAGTCTGATATTCTGCTTTCCAAGGAAGTTGTTCTAAATCTTCAAATTTCTCTTGAACTTCCCAAGGCACCAGCTCTTTTCATCCTTACAGTTATGAATCTTGATTCATATTTAATGAGAGAGAGAGAGAGAGAGAGACAAGAGATTTCTTTTGCCATGAACTCCCTTTCCCCTATCCTCCCCTTCTTCCAATCACTCAGTTTTAAATGCAACGCCATCTTGCTTCTAACCTCTTCAATTAACTGAAACTTTCTTTCCAAAGTTTACAATACTTTACTGCCAAATACAATGGCTTTTTTTAAACTTTTAGTTCAATTGTTTTATTTTTATTTCCAAATTCCCTCCTTGTCCATTGAGAAGGCAAGAAAAATTAGCATAGTTTTAAAAAATAAATGTCCACACTAGCCATGTCTAAAACAAAAACAAAATAACAACAACAACAAAAACCCAAAGAGAAGAGAGGCTTCAATGTTCATGCTGAGTCCTCTATCTGGAGGTGGGCAGCATATTTCATCATGAGTTTTCTGGAATTGTGATTGGTCATTGTGCTGATCAATTATTAAATCTTTCAAAGTTGATTGTCTTTCTCTTCTCTCCCCCCTCCCCCTTCCTCCCAATACTCTTTCCTCTTTGTTTTTTCATGGCCCCAATCTTTCCTGGTTATTCTATTGGACTGCTCTTTTTCAGTCTTCTTTGCTGGAGCTTCTTCCATGTTGTGCTCACTAAAGGTAGGGGTCCCCTTTCTTCCCCACCCCAATACTCTGTTCTAAGCCCATTTCTCTTTTGGCTTTCTCCTATCTTCCTTGATCTCATTGGCTCCCAAGAGTTCAATGATCATCTCTCTGCATATGATTCAAGACCTATACAACTAGTTCTAACCTCTCTCTTAAGTTTCAGTTCCACATCACCAATTGTCCTTTAGATATCTCCAAACAGATATTGTAAAGGCAACTCCAACTCAACATGTCCAAAATGAAACAAATTCCCTTGGCCTCAACACACTAGCCCCCCTTACTGTCAAAGGCACCAGTCTCCTTCCAATCACCTGGGCTTACAACCTCTGGGTCAGCTTCAACTCCCCACAAATCCAGTCACTCTTCACTTGGCCTTCTAACTCTCCTTCACTCAAATGTCCAAATGGGAGACACTGATCATTCACCTTCCCTCACTGAATAAACTGGTGGTGTTTTTTTTTTCCCAAAATCATTTCCAGGATGAAATGTATTTTTAGTATCTAAAGATCTTCATAGGCTATCAATCTGAGTATCTCCTTTGATCCAGCAGTGTCTCTACTAGGCCTATATCCCAAGGAGATCATAAAAAAGGGGAAAAAGACCCACATGTGCAAAAATGTTTGTGGCAATTTTTCTGTAGTGGCTAGAAATTGGAAACTGAATGGATGCCCATCAGTTGGGGAATGGCTGAACGGTATGGTGTATGAATGTTATGGAATATTATTGTTCTGTAAGAAATGATCAGCAGGAGGGGCAGCTAGGTGGTGCAGTGATTAGAGCACCAGCCCTGAGGTCAGAAGGACCTGAGTTCAAATTTAATCTCAGACCTAACACTTCCTAGCTGTATGACTCTGGGCAAGTCACTTAACCCCAATTGCCTCAGCCAAAAAAAAAAAAAAAAAAAAAGGCAGCTAGGTGGCGCAGTGGTTAGAGCACCAGCCCTGAAGTCAGGAAGACCTGAGTTCAAATCTGGTCTCAGACACTTCCTAGCTGTGTGACCCTGGGCAAGTCACTTAACCCCAATTGCCTCAGCAAAAAGCAAAAAAAAAAAAAAAAAAAAATGATCAGCAGGACAATTTCAGAAAGATGAACTTACATGAACTGATGCTGAGTGAAGTAAATGGAATCAAGAGAACACTGTACACAGTAACAATAAGATTATATGATGATCAACTGTGATGGATGTGGTTCTTTTTCACAATGAGGTGATTCAGGCCAATTCCAATGGACTTGTGATGGAGAGAGCCATCTACACTCAGAGAGAGGACTGTGGGAACTAAAGGTAGATCACAACATAGTATTTCCACCTTTTATGTTGTTTGCTTGCTTGTTTTCTTTCTCATTTTTTTTCTTTTTGATCTGATTTTTCTTGTGCAGCATGATAATTGTGGAAATACATTTAGAAGAATTGCATATGTTTAACTTATATTGGTTTGTTTGTTACACAGGGAAGGAGGGAGGTAGGAAGAAAAATTTGAAACACAAGATTTTGTAAGGGTGAATGTTGAAAACTATCTTTGCATGTGTTTTGAAAAATAAAAAATTCTTTATAACCTGACTCCTTCCTATCTTTCCAGTCTTTTTGCATGTTTGTCCTCTCTGTTCACTTGGTGAGCCAGCTACTCTACTTGCTCATCCTTGCACAAGACATTTCTCTTCTTCACATCTTTGTCTTGGTTGAAGCCCCGGACTGCTATACCTGTCTGCTCTCCTTCCCTCTTCCTCCGAATTTCTCTGGTTTCCTTCAGGACTCAGTTCAAGTTCTACTCTCTCTGCACAATGCCTTTTCTGGTTTCCCCAGGTGCCAGTACCTTCCCCACTTCATTCACCTTCTATCTACTCTGCATATATCTTACACAGACCCAGTTCTATTTTTATCATCACCAATGTGAGTTCCTTGAAGACAAGGGCTGTTTTATCTTTTCCTGACTCCCTACTTCTTATTAGCTTGGTACGTAAGAAAAACCCCAAAAATTATTCTTGAGTTGCAGAACCCTGGCAAAAGGAACTTTAATGCAATTGAAAGCCAAAAGCCAGGGATGCTTGGCTTAGGAATGTTTTTTTTGGGTATGATAGACAACAATACATTCAGTATAAACAATACAATACATACAATAATAAATACAAAATAAGTTGAGGGAGAAGCAACACTAATGCCCAGAAGTGGGGATCAGGAAAGGATTCACAGAGGACATCACTGAATGAATCTTAAAGAAGCTATGGATTCAAATATTCACATGTGAGGAAAGTAATCCATTACAGGCCTGAGGCACAGCCTATATGAAGGCTCAGAGGTGGGAGAGCATAGACTACAGACCTACAAGTAGCAGGAACCCCCAGAGGCCCAGGAAGCCAGCCTCCTGATACTATAGATGAAGAGGCCTGGCCTCTGTAAATGCCCTGCCTAAGGTCACATATGTACTTATAAGATGTAAGGTTTGGATTGAGGGTTCCTGCCTGCAGTGACCACTCTTTTGGCTCCCTAGCTGAAAGAGCTAGTGTGTAAGGAACATGGACTATATGAGGGAGAGTAGTATGAAATGGGTCTGGAGAGGAAGATGGCAGCCATGGCATAGGGGGCTTTAAATGCCAAGCTAAAGGAGAACTAATATTTTATTCTAGCTAACAGATGAAGATGCTGCTTCTGGCTCACCATCAGCATTGCTGTTTCTCCAAAAGGTGGGCTTGTGTTGATGCACTCACACTCTCTCGACAAGTCCCCAACAGTGCATATTCCAAACCTGCTTGTGTCTGGCTTTGGGTCACAAACGAGAACAAAGTCCAGCAGGCTCCTGAGGAACTGCTCCTTGGCCTACCTTGTCATGTCAGAGGAGCATGCGCAGGAGTTTCAAATTACACATTCATCCTTATGTTTTGCTAAGTGTGCATTTGAAATGCTGCAAACAAAATACCACAACTAGCCACGCACTGGACACTTGGCTCAGGAAATATCAGAAACCTGTCCAACTTTTCCATTCTACTTCCAGCTCAACTATTTTCTATACTGCATGGAAGAATTCTCCAAATCTGAGGTCTTAGAGCAGTGACAGGAAAAGATGAAGTCAAGAAATAAAAAGAAAAAGCTAAGTGCTTTTGTTTAAGATTTTTAGTAGTAGCTGAGTTAAATACAGGAAAGAAATCTCAACCCTCTTTCTCTGGCAGTTCTTGCTACCCTAGAGGCCATTCTGGGAAAAAGAATAAACAAAAGCTGACACCCACTAACAAGTAGGATAAGCAGGGGAAGTAAGACTCTCAGAAAGAAATTAAAGCAGATATGGTTCCAGTGTGGATCATCCCGTGTCCACCCTGTGGGGTGGCACTGACAAATGGCCTACTTACATCAAAACTTTGAAAAACTTCAGTAGTTTGGGCCACTCACCAATTTTGACATCGTGCTGCGGGTGCCTGCGGATCAACTCTGCAATCTGGCGGGTGGCTTCCTGGCGGGAGGGCAGCACCAGGGTGGGGTCACAGTTGGTGTTGTCCAGGTAAAGGGTGTGGATCTGCTTCCCCAGCCTCAGGGCAGGCTCCTGCAGCATGGAGGGGCTGTAACGGAAGTCCCCTGGAAGGTGGGGGAGACCAGGGGCAGTCAGGAGAAGCCTCTTCTCCATCTACCCTCTGACTTGGGATCCCTCGGGAGGAAGGCGGGCCCCAGCGGAGGGAGGGCTCTGGAGGCTGGGGCTTCAGCCAACTCCAGCTCCCAGGACCTCTCCAGCGGGTCCTGTTGGGCCTGAGCGGACCCAGGGCTGGGGCTCCTGCTTATTACTTCCACCCAAAGTCTGTGGGGAGGCAGAGGGGCCTTCCGGCAAGCCTACCAGTGTACAAGATTGTTCCGAAATAGCCTTCGAAAAGGAACATGACGGAGCCAGGGCAGTGGTTGGCGTCCATCGGGGTCACGGTCACCGTCTCGTGTCCCATCTCGTCTAAGGGCAGCACGTGGCTCTCGCCCACCTCCAGGGCGCGGATCCACTTCTGGGATACCTGCAGGCGACAGGGAAGCAAGACCAGGAGAGAGCGCCCCCCTCCCTGACCCTCTTCCAGGCCCAGCAAAGCCCATTTCTCAACAGGCAGAATTCAGTGCTTTGCCAATCCCAAACCCGTCTGCCCTTGCCTCGAGATTTAGGGCCTAATACACTCGAGGTCCTTAACGCACATTTCACGTAAACTGGAGACGCTGGAAAAGCTCCCAAATCCCCAGCGTGTGGCAGAGGGTCTCGTAATAAAAATCAGAGTTCCTGTGGAGGGACGTTACAAAGCGCTTTATCATCACCTGCGGGGCCTCCTCATATTATTGCGACTGAGCAGCCGGGCTAAGGAAGTGAGGAAAATGCACCTGCCTGGCACTTGTAGGCGCTTAATAAATGCTGCTCGCACGCTTAAGTCTTTAAAGTGCAAAGAGATTACGCCCCACATGGCGGCCGCCAGGGGGCGCGGTGGAGCGCGGGGCCTGCAGAGGCAAGAAGTGTCTTGGGCCACTTCTGGCGTCCCCAGCGCTTAGTGAGGGCGGCACACAGTAGGTGCTACATAAATGTTTTAAGCGGACAAGCCCGGCCCACCCCCTCCCTGCCTCAGTTTCCCCTCGTGCCCTGGGGCTCTGGCCACCCTCTACCTGCAGGCGGCAGTGCACGAGGCGCGCCGTGAGTGGGGAGCAGTAGAGGGGTCGCGCCCACGTGCTGGACAGACCCTCCGTGTGGTCCGCATGCAGGTGGGTCAGGAAAAAGAGGCGCGCGGAGCCCGCCCGACGCAAGTTCCACAAGTCCACGGCGATGGGCGTGTGCGGGATCACGGTTCCATTCATCTTGGCAGAGTCCCGCGCGGGGCTAGCTCGCGCGATGGGACTTGGGGGAGGGGTACCTTCTCATCACGGCTGGTGGGGCGGGAGCGGAAACTCCGAGAGGGAGTCCCACGCGCGGCACAGTAAGGCGTGGCCCGGCGGGAACATAGACCGTACTAGTCGATCTCGGATCACTAAGATCCGTCCCTGTACGATTTGGCGGCTGGGAGAGCCTGAGAATGTCCGTGGCTTGGCTGCGAGCAGGGAGAGGGACGGAACAGGACGTCGGAGGGGCGGGGCTTCGGTGAGTGGCAGGGACAGCCGAGCTTCCGTGGCCTCCAGAATGGAAGGAGGTGGGACTTCCGGAGGGTGGGCGGAAACATCCGGGCGCGAGGTGCAAGGCTTCTGGCCGGAGAGGGCGGGGATTCCTGTTGACTGGGAGGTTTGAGCGAAGGTGGGGGCCAACTTTGAGAGGGGTGGGGGGGAAGGGTACGGCCTTCGGAGGGAGGACCTGGGTAGGACCTGGGTAGACCAAGTGACCCTAGGCAAATCATGCTTTTCCTCCGGGCCTTAGTTTCTTTGCCTGTTAAAATAAGATTAGCATCTGCTAAACTTGACTAAATTAGGGTCATGGGCCGCAAATTTAGCGCGGAAGGGACCCTGGAGTCCATCCAGGTCAGGGGTCAACTGCCACTGCCATTCCCCCCTTGCAAATTATTACACATATATACGTACACACACGTATGCGGCATATACATATGTGTATGCATGTTTGCTTTTATGTATATATTCTATATATGTGTATTGTTTTCTTCGTTAGAATGTAAGCTCCTTGAGGGCAGGCACTGTATCATTCCTGTTCCTATTCCCAGCGCTTGGTGCAAAGTAGGTTCTTGCTAAATGCTTGTGGAATGAATGAACTGCCCATTCACAGATGAGGAAACTGAGGCCCCCCACCTTCAGCCTTTTGTGGTCTTTTCCACGGACTTTTCCGTGGTCACATGAATAGTAAGTGGCAGAGCCAGGATTTAAACACAAGTCTCAACTTGAGCTTTTTGTCGTTGCCGGTAGCACAGTGATGAAAGTTTTCTCATCTGTAAAGTAAGCGGTTTGTTCGACAAGCCTTTAGTAAGTACTTGGTGAGGGCGGCACACAGTGGGTGCTACATAAATGTTTTAAGCGGACAAGCCCGGCCCACCCCCTCCCTGCCTCAGTTTCCCCTCCTGCCCTGGGGCTCTGGCCACTCTCTACCTGCAGGCGGCAGTGCAGGAGGCGCGCCGTGAGTGGGGAGCAGTAGAGGGGTCGCGCCCACGTGCTGGACAGACCCTCCGTGTGGTCCGCATGCAGGTGGGTCAGGAAAAAGAGGCGCCCGGAGCCCACCCGATGCAAGTTCCACAAGTCCCTGCTTCTTAAACTGGCTTGCTCCCCCCCATGGGGGTCACAGAACTGAATGTGGGGGTCCCAGAATTATGATTGGCTATCAGTAAATGTTTGATTGGTGTGCTATTTTATATATCTGAGGTTGCGTCGCTTTCTTGGGAGAAAAGGAGTAGCGATTGGAAAAACGCTTAAGAAAGCCGGGTCCAGATTATTCCCAAGGCCTCTTAGAGCTCTCTTAGGATTCTGTGATTGATGTGAGCCTTAGCTGTCTGACACCTGGGAGCCTCCCAACTCAGGTCCTGTCACCCAAAGACATTTCCTTTCTCCTGTAGGTTCCTCCCTCGGCTTGGCATCTGGAACCACAGGAATTGCCAGAGGTAGCCTGGAAAAATGCCATACCTGGGCTCAGAGGATGTCGTGAAGGAACTAAAGAAAGCCCTGTGTAACCCTCACATTCAGGCAGATAGGCCTCGTTATCGCAATGTCATCCAAAGGGTTATTAGGTAACTGTCTTTGTTCTCATGCTTTTCCTCCTGCCTGCTCCTCTCACTTCACCCTGCATATCCACCTTCATTTGAGCAGTCTTCCTAAACCTGAAAAAAAGAAATTCCCTTCCCAGCTTGGTCCATAATTAAGTAAAGATTATGGAGCAGACTCTGTTGGGATAACAGATAATACTGAAAACACCGCCAGTTCCTTTTAAGAATATAATTGACAAAGTCATACATACATTCACGAAATCAAACTTTAAAATTCCTGCAGGCATAAAGCTGTGGTAATTTTGTGTTTTAAACTTTTATTAATATCCTGATTTTAGGCATATGACTCAAGGTGTGGATATGTCCAGTATCTTCATGGAAATGGTGAAAGCCAGTGCTACTGTGGACATTGTGCAGAAGAAGTTAGTGTATCTATACATGTGCACATATGCCCCCCTGAAACCAGACCTTGCTCTCCTGGCCATCAATACACTATGTAAGGACTGCTCGGACCCCAACCCTATGGTCCGAGGATTGGCACTACGGAGCATGTGCAGCCTCAGGTAAGTGTTCTCCTTGTTCTCTTCTTGATCACTCCAATCATTCTCCCAGCTCTAGTTTTCTGCTGTTGTAATTAGGTAACCAATACAAATAGTGATCTTATAGCACTGAAGAAAATATAGTTATTCCTCAAATTTATCACTCTTCTGGTTTAGAAAACTCATATAGTAGTTGTATCAATATGAGTTTTTTTTCTTTACAACACTGAAGTCTGATTCTTTAGTTTTTTTTTTTAATTAAAGCTTTTTATAGAATATATGAGTAATTTTTCAACATTGGCCTTTGCAAAATTTTCTGTTCCAAATTTTTCCCTCCTTCCCCCCCTTCTCCCCTAGATGGCAGATAGTCTAATACATGTTAATTATGTTTAAATATATGGTAAATCCAATATATGCAAAAATATTTATACAGTTATCTTGCAGGCACAAGAAAAATTGGATCTAGAAAGAAAAAGAAAAAAAAACCTAAGAAGGAAAAAAAAATGCAATCAAACATCAACAGAAAGCATGAAAATGCTATGTTGTGGTCTACTCTCAGATCCCATAAGCCTCTTCCTGGGTGTATATGGCTTTCTTCATCACTGAACAATTGGAACTGGTTTGAATCATCTCATTGTTGAAGAGAACCATGTCCATCAGAATTGATCATCATATAATATTGTTGTTGCGTGTATAATGATCTCCTGATTCTGCTCATTTCACTTAGCATCAGTTCATATAGGTCTCTCCAGGCCTCTCTGAAATCATCTTGTTGGTTGTTTCTTACAGAACAATAATATTCCATAACATTCATATGCTATAACTTATTCAGCCACTCTCCAATTGATGGGCATCCATTCATTTTCCAGTTTCTAACCACTACAAAAAGGGCTGCCACAAACATTCTTGCACATGTGGGTCCCTTTCCCTCCTTTA
>JAJPUD010002374.1:52246-133967 GCA_023553655.1 Myrmecobius fasciatus
TTCACAAGTTTCACCAACAATGTATTGGTGTCCCAGCTTTCCCACATCCCCTCCAACATTTGTCATTATCTTTTCCTGTCATCTTAGCCAATCTGATAGGTTTGTAGAATTGTCTTAATTTGCATTTCTCTGATCAGTAGTGATTTGAAGCACCTTTTCATATGACTATAGTTTCAATTTCTTCATCTAAAAATTGTCTTCATATTTTTGACCATTTATCAATTGGAGAATGGCTTGTGATTCTTTAGTTTTTGTCGAAGATTTCTAAGCAATTGTAAATGTAACTTTTTTTGATACTTCTGTGGAATTCCATGCATTTAGAATAAGGAAGAGATCTTTATTTTCTGTTTAGATGCATATTACCAGCTTTTGCATTGGGAAATGTTCTTTCAAGTTTCTGTGACCTCAGTGTTATAGGTGCTGAATCAAGTCAGGATTGACTTTTCAAAACCTGGCTGACTTCATAGTGTTTTGTATAGGATGCCTGGAGTGCAAGAGTATATCCAACAACCTATTCTGAATGGCCTTCGGGATAAAGCTTCCTATGTCAGAAGGGTGGCAGTTCTTGGCTGTGCAAAGATGTATAATCTCCATGGAGACTCTGAAGTGGGTAAGTGGCAGTCCTTCCTTTCAACACGATTATTTATTGAGTTTCCATAGTATTTAAGAGAGTTAAGAAATTGTGTTTTTACTAGAAAAAAAAACAGTGAAAACTTTCCTTATGAAATATCATGAACTGTTAGGTGAAATGTAGTTCTGCATACTGGAACCTTCAAGTAGAATATAGTTCATGAAATTAGAACCATATTCGAAACCCAAGTGAGATCCTTAGAATTAACTGCTCAGACTGGCTTGGAGGTCAAGATTTGTTGCTTTATATCCTGTGGTTTTCTTTTTGTAGAAAAGGTTTTCTGCTGGGTATGTCTTTATCTATTATCTATCCATTATTCCATTCTTGTGCCTGAAAATTTTCTTCTTTGCTGGAAATTTTTGTTCTTCTGTGTTTCATTGTAGATGGTGCCCTGGTCAACGAATTGTACAGTCTCCTTCGAGACCAGGATCCCATTGTAGTGGTGAATTGCTTGAGAGCTCTAGAAGAGATCTTGAAACATGAGGGAGGCGTTGTTATCAATAAACCCATTGCTCACCATCTCTTAAATCGGTTTGTATGTAGAGATGGGAGATTCCTCTTGTTGGCTGTACTATATTAAGGATAGTTCTTGAAAATTTTTCCCAGGGGTACTGAAGAGGACCACAGTTAGCAAATTCCTCGCAATTCACTAAACAAAAAATTTTTTCTTTGAGCTTTTATGTTCACATTCAAGGTATTAAGCAGGAGTGTGTCTTGTCTTGCTAGGTTCCATTTTGTTTTAGAGCTACTATACTGCTGAGCACCCCCTAACTTCTCAGTTATAATGTGATGCAGTGTGGCTACACATACTTCTCAGTTAGGTTCCATGTACTATTTTAAGATGTGGAGAATCTGAAGCCAAGGCCAAAGATTAAGTCCCAGATCCTATTGCTTTTTGTTTTGAAAGCAATTTTGCAGAAATGCTCAGGTTTATACAGAGTAACATCCTTTTTAAAAATTTTTTTTATTAAAGCTTTTTATTTTCAAAAAATGTGCATGGATAATTTTTCAGCATTGACCCTTGTAAAATCTTGTGTTCCGATTTTTTTTTCCCTTTCCTCCACCCTCTCCCTTAGATGGCAGGTAATCCAATATATGTTAAACATGTTAAAAATATATGTGTTAAATCCAATATAAGAATAACATCCTTCTTGAGCGGGTGGTATACTGTATAAACTTAATCAAAGCTCTATGGTCTTCCACTAGAATTTATTTTAAATCTTCTTCCCTGTTTTAAGCAGCTGATATAACATGGCTGCAGGGAAGAAATTGTGCTTTTGCTGCCAAAACAGTAACTTTATTTTTTCTCTGGGACAGAATGCCAGACCTGGACCAGTGGGGCCAGGCTGAGGTGTTGGGCTTCCTGTTACGATACCAACCCCGAAGTGAGGAGGAACTCTTTGCCATTCTCAATTTGCTGGACAGTTCTCTCCAGAGCAGCAGCCCAGCTGTGGTGATGGCAGCCACCAAACTCTTTCTTGTTTTGGCAAAAGAATTCCCCCACGTGCAGACAGATGTGCTCGTTAGGGTCAAGGGGCCCTTGCTGACAGCCTGCTCCTCTGAGAGCCGAGAGCTCTGCTTTGCTGCTCTCTGCCACGTGCGACGGATCCTGCGTAGTCTGCCTGGCCACTTCAGCAGCCACTACAAAAAGTTCTTCTGCTCCTACTCCGAGCCACACTACATCAAACTGCAGAAGGTAGAGGTGTTGTGTGAGCTGGTGAATGATGAGAACGTCCAGCAGGTGCTGGAGGAGCTCCGGGATTACTGCACCGACGTGTCGGCAGATCTGGCGCAGGCTGCCATCTTTGCCATAGGTAAAGTGTTGGCTGCTTCTCCCTGCTCTGAGGCTGGTGGGGCTAGCTAGAGGCAGAGAAACATCAGAAACTAATGGGGAAACTTCCGAAGTTTGGAGATTTGGAACTGGGCAAATGACTCACAATTGCTGATACTGGTATTTGGTTGGCAGTTGTCCTTCGATCTCAGAGAGGACCAAATTGGCATTGCTATGTTAGAGTCGAGTTACAGTGTGTCCGACTGTGACTGAGTTGTCCAATACAGAATGCTCTGCCACAGGTCAGACACAAATAATCCCTGTGAACATTTGGGGTAAATTCTCTAACTTTGCACATCTCATGTTTCTTCTGAAATAATTCAATTCTGCTTTGCTAAAAGAGTTACAGCACCTTCTCTGATGAGGGCACGCCATGCTGGGTGGTCCTGTGTCAGTGTCTCCCATGTTATACAATTGATTCTAAAGTTCTTAAGAGATACCTTGAGAGTGTCCTTGTATCGCTTTTTCTGATCACCTTGTGAACTCTTGTCCTATGTGAACTCTCCATAAAATAATTTTTTTGGTAAGCATACATTTGGTATTCAAACAATGCGGCCAGCCCCATGGAGTTGTGCTCTCTGCAGTAGAGTTGGAATGCTCAGCAGTTTAGTTTGAGAAAGGACCTCAGTGTCTGGTATCTTATCTTGCCAGGTGATCTTCAGAATCCTTCAAAGACAATTTAAATCACATTAGCAAAATAGGACCTGTTCAGCACTAAATTTACCTTATCTCTAAAGGTAGAGATTTTAGATAATACTCATTTTAAGTGAATTCAAGATAAAGCATTTAGAATTTATAATACCTTGCATTTGAATAAAGCTGTATACTCTTAGTATAGAGTATACAATATATTCAGCTTTAGCCATAGCATTAGGAGGATCCTCTGACATAGGGGGAAAATCTCTTGATTTTTTGTAGAATTTAGATTTAGAGTCTGGAAATTGCTGCAGGGAATTATTAACAGGTACATTTCTCAGCTCTGCTGATCTGTGACATTTACCTCCAAGCTGTCACCTTAAACCCCCTTTTTTGGCAAAAGTTCTCAACACATTTTTTAAATGAGATATTTTTGACTCTAAGAACCCTCAAAATTACAGTGGAAATCAATGAAAAATAAAATTTCTTTGACCAGAGTTCACTTTGTGGTCAGAATGCATCTGTTAGCCTATGACTCTAGCTCACTCAGTCTTTGGCTTAAAGAAGAGTGTCTGGTGTTCAGATTCTTAGTTACTCAGTTGTATTTGGTGGTTGTTTCTTATTTTACAAGTGCTTTTGCCCTCCCTTCCTTGGTAGGTGGCATTGCCAGGACCTACACAGATCAGTGTGTTCAGATCCTAACAGAGCTGCTGGTGCTCAGGCAGGAGCACATCACCTCAGGTAATTGCTGTCTAGCCATGGGTTTTACCAACATGCTGTTTTAACTTTTTTAAAGAAAGGTGAAGATTCTGCAGGCCTGAACCTTTGGTTCTTGGTTGGTGTTGAGAAAGCTGCAGGCCATTCCCTTCCTTCTTCTGCCCTTTGCTCTATGCATTGAGGCTTCTTTCACTCTTCTAGGCATCCCTTAACAAGTGTTTCCTATAACCCTTCATCCAGCCATTGCACAGACTCATTCAGCTGTGGGCATGAATCGATTTGTCGCTCAGCGCAGGAGCAGCAGCAGGCAGGGAAGAGCCAAGCCCAGAATCTGAGTGTTTCTCAAATGGAGCCCACACTGGGTAGCCTTTTTTTCTTGGCTGTTACTTCCCTTTAGATGACGATAATATTTTTCTGTTTATTTTTTAAAGTCATCTGCTTAATTTTAACCAAGATTTTTAGACCAATGATATTCCATAAAATTGCTTAAGGATTGCCTGATTTGCTCTCTGCATTTCCCTTGGGTATTCTCTCAGAAGTATGTGAAGCTTTGCCTCTCTTTAGAATTCTTTATGTCTCTTAAAGTATCAAAGACATCTTAGCACAGACTCTTGGTATGAACTTGCTATAAATGACCCTGCTTGATTCTGTGTGGATGTTTGGATTTCATACCAGCCATCTTCTTCAACTGAGATAACCTATGTAAATGAAATCAAATGAGGTAATATCTAAAATATTTTGCACATCTCAGAGTATATGTAAATGGTAGCTATTAGCTATCATAACTTTCTGGAATCATAACCAAAATGAAGAGTTGTAAAGGGATCCATTATTTTTTCTGTTATGCCACTGGATCAGAATTAAAATTGTAGTCCAAAGAAGGAAATATATTTTCCTCTGACCTAATAATAAAAAAATGAATGTTGGGAAATGCTTGCTTGTCAGGTGCTTTCCAGATAATAATACTAGTAGAATACTTTTTCTTCTTTCTTTCTTTTTTTCTTTTTCTTTTTTTTTTAAGTCCCAGAAAATTTTACAGAGACCAACCCCCGAGTATGATAAGAATGAATGCCTAACTGGTTTGCTTTTACTTGTGAGACTTAGAACTTTGTGGTATTGTGTTTTGTGTTTTGCTACAGCTGTGGTGCAGACTTTCCGAAACCTGGTTTGGCTTTGTCCACAGTGCACTGAGGCTGTATGTCAGGCTCTACCTGGCTGTGAGGAGAACATCCAGGACAGTGAGGTACAGAGTCAGCCTTATTTTCTCTGAGGAGCAGGGTGGGATGCTTGGGACTTTGCTCCCTGAACTGATATTACAGTGCCTTCCCAATGAAAATCTGAAATGGGATTTTATAAAACTAACTTACATATTTGGATCACAGATGATTTGCTATAATTGTGCTTTTGAGCAGTTTGGGGCCATATGTTTTTGAGAATTCCACTGTCTTCCTTTAGACTTTGGGAGTAATTTTAGTAAAGTGATTTAGTGAAGGTATATGACATAGTGGGTGAATACAGGATGTGGAGTCAGGAAGATACTTAGTAGCTGTTTGATCCTGGGCAAGTCACGCCTTTGGCAGTCTCAGTTTCCTTATTTGTAAAATGGAAATAATGATGGTCCCTACCTTCCTGGTTGTTGGGAGAATCAAGTGAGATCTATATAAATTTTAGCTGTTGTTTTTCTGACATTCCCATGGCAGTCATTTGCAACATTAGAAAAATTGGGCTCCTTGACCTCACAGCTTAGAGAACCAACCTGTCAAAGAAACCCAGGCCATTGGAGCACCAACAGCCACCTGGGGGCTCTAGGGAGAGAGTGGGCAGTAACAGCCAAAGCTCCCTGCTGGGAGAGGCAAAGCTGGTGGTCCTCCATCTCATTGTGTCCTGTCCTTTACAGACCTCTTCTTCCTCCTTTGGTTCTTTAGGGAAAACAGGCCCTGATCTGGCTCCTCGGAGTACACGGGGAAACAATCCGAAACGCTCCATATGTGTTGGAGGACTTTGTGGAAAACGTGAAGGCAGAGACGTTCCCAGCAGTTAAGATGGAGTTGCTGACCGCACTGCTGCGCCTCTTTCTCTCCCGGCCTGCTGAGTGCCAGGACATGCTGGGGCGCCTGCTGTATTACTGCATAGGTGGGTCCCTGAATCTCAGTAATAATCTCTAGGACTCTGATTTAGTGGCAGAATACATCTGGACTCTGAAAAGGAACTAGCTGTTCAGCCTTCTTGGCTCATTTTCCCTTCTTTGGTTTTTTTTTTTTGGATTTTTTTTGGGGGGGGGGTGTAAATTTGTTTCTTTGTTTTCTTTTTTCCTCCCTCTTGTCTTTTCCTTTTTTAGAGTTTATATCAGAATGAATATGTTTGGGGTGAGGATGGTGAGAGAATATTTGAATCATTTGCATCTCTGTGATTTTCTTTCTTAGAGGAAGAAAAGGATATGGCCGTCAGAGACCGAGGGCTCTTCTACTATCGCCTTCTCTTAACTGGCATTGATGAGGTGAAGCGAATCCTTTGTAGCCCCAAGTCTGACCCTTCTCTTGGGCTCCTGGAAGATCAAGCAGAAAGGCCTGTAAGCAGCTGGGTCTCTGAGTTCAACACCTTAGTGCCCATGTATAGCAAAGCTTGCTGGGCGGCCATCTCTTCAGTTCAGGTGTCAGAGCCCCGGGGCCCTGAGCCTTCAGGCACTGGAGTCCTTTCTATATCAGGTGAGTATTGTTAGGGGAGGTAAAGACTTAGATTATTACTCTACCTACAATATATGCCTTTTGATCCTTATCCTTTTTTCCCAATGTTTCCAAGGATGGAAAGAAGTGCCTTATACTTTTAGAGATTTGGGCATTTAAACATATTACATCTCTTATTAATCATGTCTCTTAAAGAAGGTTCTGTTTCTTTCATCTTAGGATCCTTAGTTTCAGAGAACAAAGAGGAACTCCAGCCTCTGTCTGACTCTGGATCTTTCCTCCTGGTCCCTAATGGCCAGCTGACTGCTGAGCAGTTTGAGAAAACTTGGCTAAGCCTGGACGTGGCCCACCAAGAAGTTTTACCTTGGCAAGGAGTAGCCCATCCTGACACCATCCAGACAGCCCTGCAGATGGTGAACATCCAGCCCATCGCCCTGAGCAAGGCTGGTGTCCAGCCCTGGAAGGCCTACCTCAGTGCACAGGATGGGGCAGGCTGCCTTTTCCTCACCGAGTTGCTATTAGATCCTGAGCGCTCACATGTGCAACTCTCAGTGAAGCAAAGCCAGGACAAGGCAGAGGCCCTGAACAGCTTTATTTCGGTATTAAAAACTGTGATTGGAACAATTGTGGACATAAAATCTTGATAGAATCTTGCTACCTTTGTAAAGAGGTGTAAATAATGATCCAAGTTCATTTGTTTTCATTTCCTTAAGTTTGAATAATAGTAGAGGAACGGGAAAGTAGAAATCCAGGAATCAGGTTTCTCAGGTGGTTTTTAAGGCCTTTCCTTTTATAGACAGATGATTTCACATTTCCATATTGGTGCTGTGAAGCTGTATTGATATGATAGCAAGAGATGTAGGTGAAAATGTAGAAGTAATTCAAGTGTTTGGCTTTTTAGGACCTTAGCACTTAGAAGGATCTTCATCATTATCTGCTTCAGTTTCCTTAAGCCTTAGGTGAAACAGACCCACATCTAGTGAGTGTCCGAGCCAGGCCTAGATCCAGGTTCTTCACCCGGTCTGGTCCAATTCTCTTTCATGCCTCAAAGCCTGTTCCCTTGCACCAAGTGCCTGAGGCAGACTGTGTAAGCACTCCCCCAATTTGTTGCTTCAAAAGGTCAAATAACCCATCAAGTCGACACAGTGAGTCGTGAGATTTTTTGACCCATCACCTACACAAAGGAAAGATAAAGCATTCTGGGGGAGACTTGAGCACTGGTTCTTATTATATATATATACACATATACATACACATATATAAAGATATATAGAAATATATATATGTGTGTTATAAAGATATATAGAAATATATGTATGTAATAAAGATATATAGAAATATATCTATATAAATCTAAGCTTTCAGCATTTTTTAATATTAATGTATGGACACTGATCTTGAAGGTATCTTAAGTATTTAGATACTAGTAACTGGCTTTTCCCACTGTCTTTTCATTATCAAATTGATTGTATAGAAAACATTAGAAATCCATCATATTCTAAATTGCTCAGGAAAAAAAATAACTAAAGAACAACCATACATGCTGACCTAAAATGTGAAGAAAATGAGCTTATGCCAACAGAGTGCCTGCTCTAACAGCGTCTCCTGAGCTACAAGGGCCATAAACACATTCTGGGGATGCTTTTAGCTTATGAAGACCAGTCTGCCCAAGTGCCCAGAAGCCCAGCGCCTCCCAGAACGGAGTGGGAGATGTGATACAAGAGAGGCGGCATGAATGAAGAGAAGGTATTAAATCAGGGTCTATTTTTGTAGCAGGAACTCAGGTCCTGGGGATGTGCAAATGAAGGGAAGCAGCCCTTATCCTCAGGGAGTTTCTGTTCTATTAGGGGAGACAACACCTACACATAGAAGCATATACAAAGGTAATTTGGTAGGGAAAAGTCATTAGCAGCTTGGGTAGTGCTTGAGCTTAGTTTGGAAGGAATTTTGGGGGTTCTTAGAAGCAGAAGGGGAGCTCTGCATTCCTGTAGTGGGGAGCTAGCAGCCTGTGCAAGAGAGGTTTTGTTGGTGAGGATAAGTAAGAACCACTTTGGCGAGGCTGATAAGCTCACGAAGAGAGCATTATATAAAGGCCCTCATAAAGGCCTCTCCCTGCCTAGCTGAGCTGGTCCTGGTTCTAGCCCGAGGTCTGGAGCAGTCAGAAGAGTTCATGGAGCAAGCCAAGGACTCGGTCAGAGCTGCGCTTTAGGAAAACAAATTGGCCCGGTGTGTGGAGAATGGATTGGGAGAAAAATGGAGAAGTGATGAGGGACCGAACCAGGGACGTGGCCTTGTGAGTGCGGGAAAGGGAACATGGGCAACCAACTGGATGTGTACCGCAGAGAGTGTGGAGTCGAGGAGGACTCTTGGATTATGAGCCTGGTGGGAGGAGAACGGCGTCCTGGACAGAAAAGGATAGCAAAGCCCTTGGAAGAAGGGCTGGCTTTGAGGGAAGAGCTGGAGAAAACAGTCCCCATTTTATAAGTCCAGTTCAGACAGGCATCCGGAACAGCAGCGAGGGGGAGGCTGGGGCTGTGTAGACTTGGGAGACTACCACCTAGAGATGGTAAATGCAATCCAGACAGCTAATGAGATCAAAGCTTCTGGCCAATCAATAATGGAAGGCAGCCTGGGAGTCTCTGAAGGGGAGGGGGGGGAAATAGGGCAAGCAAGAAAGTTTCTGAGAATGTGGTTGTGAAAGGGAGGATCAGGGAGATCCAGTGTTCGTGGACTGATGGATACAAATTAAAAGGCCTAATTGTAATATCAAACTAAAGAAACTGAATGTAGCTCAGCTTTTGAATGATGATGAGTCAGCACTAGTTCTAGAAGGTTTGGGGAAGATAAAGTCCTATTTGGAGCTTCTAGATGATAAAGAGACACAGAAGATAAATTGATTTAAATATGTATGAATGTGTAAGAAATATGTATGGATATGTGTGTGCATACATATTTAAATGCAATTTATCTTCTGTGTATTTGTGTATATATTAAATACCAAAATGATCTGGAATAAGGACTGACTTCTTTTCACTGCTATTACTTTGTACTAATTTATAAGGAAAGTAATCAAGACTTGGACTTGGAATTAATTCTTTAATACTCCCCCAAAGGAACACCTTCACTTGCTTATGATTTTCCTGTTGGAAGTAAATGAATATTAACCTTTTTTTTTTTTTTTTTTAAATCTCAGGGGTTAGCTTATACTGTGGGAATAGTAAGGTTTCTTTTCACATCACTATCAACTGAAATATCTACAATGGCAGGAACATTAAGAAGTTGTAGAGATAATAAACATATTCCCCAACTTTGAGAAAGTTATAATCTTCAAAAAAATAACCATATATTATTTTATTAACATCTTCCACCCAACACATCAGAGATAATCTACATATGAAATTAGTTTTCTTTTTTCAAAGAATTTTTATTTTATTTTTTCCTTAATTACATTTAAGAACAATTTTATGGTTTATATAATTTTTGAGTTCCATATTCTCTTCTTGCCTTCCCTGCCCCTCATTCAGAAGCCAAGCACTTTTGATATGGTTATACATGTGTAGTTGTATAAAACATTTCCATATTAGTCATGTTGCAAAAGAGAAGACAGACCAAAAGAAAAACAAGGAAAAAAAAAGTGAAAAATAGTATGTTTCGATCTGCATTTACTCTTTTGGTTCTTTCTCTAGAGGTAGATAGCATTTTTCATCATAAGTCCTTCTGAATTGCCTTATATCATTATAATGCTAAGAATAGCTAAGTCATTCACAGTTGGTCATCATACAATTTTGCTTTTACTATTGACAGTGTTTTGGGCCTGCTTACTTCACCTTGTATAACTTATTTAAATCTTTCCAAGTTTTTCACCCTGCTCATCATTTCTTATAGCACAATAATATTTTATTATAATCAAATGTCAGAATTCATTCAGCCATTTCCCAACCAATGGATATCTTCCCAATTTCCAATTCATTGCCACCACAAAGAGTTGCTATAAGTATTTTTGTTGTTCAGTCGTTTTCAGTCATTTTTGTACTATAGGATTTTTTTCTTTTCCTTTGATTTCTTTGGGACAGAGCTAGTAGTGATATTACTGTGTCAAAGAGTATACACAATTTGATAGCCCTTGGTAATAGTTCCAAATTGTTTTCCAGAATGTTTGATAGTACATAAGTGCCCCAATTTCCCCACATTCCTTCCAACACTTGTCATTTTCTTTTTCTGTCATATTAGTCAATCTGATAAGTATGAAGTAGTACCTCAGAGTTGTTTGAATTTGCATTTCTCTCATAAGACTAGAGATAGCTTTGATTTCTTCTGAAAATTTCCTGTTCATATCCTTTGACCATTTATCAGTTGGGGATAACTTATATTCTTTCAAATTTGACTCAGTTCCTATATATATTTGAAAAAATGAGACCTTTTTTCAATCAGAGAAATTTGTTGGAAAAAAATCCCCCCCCTTTTTTTTTGTCTTTCTTTCTAGACAGCACTGATTTTGTATAATTTTTTTTAATTTACTATAATCAAAACGATTCATTTTAATGTAATATATCTCTATCATAAATTTGTCCCTTCACAGATTTGACAGATAAACTGTTGCATGATACCTTAATTTGCTTATGGTAGAATCCTTTAAAAATATTTTAAATTAATTTATCTTAAATACGAAATAAAAGAGGAAAAAAAAACCCAAAAGAAACAATGTCCATGTGCACAGTAGAACATAAGAGCAGGTTCAAAATAAGTAACAATAAATTTCCATTTCAAAAAAACCTATATAATAACTACTAGACATTGTCTTCAGAGCTGCTCATCTTGTTTTTGCTTCTTTGTAGGTTTTCTTTTGTTTCCTGCTTTGCACTTTTTATTTTATTATTTTTTCCTTCTCACCTCCCCCAAGAAGGCTACAGTTAAGCATAGAAACACACACACAAACACACATACACACACAAATATCTAAAATCATATACCTATATACACATGTAAATTCATAAATATCTATGTAAGGCTATATTGTACTTACTCTGGAGAGCAAGGTGGATAACATCATCCTTGATAAGTCTAAGTCTGTCCACAGGTTTCTAAATCCACCAATTCATCATTTGCTAGACCACAGCAATATTCCAACCGATGGGGTGAATGGACTCCAGCAATAGACCGTGGTCCTGGTAACAAGCAGGTTTGAGTGGGCCCTGGTGAGGAACCCTGTGGATAACCCTGGAGAGTTCTCTTGTACGGACAGGGCTATTATTTATGCTGTTACCTTCTACAATTTGGAGGTTAAGCTCTACATGTCAACTCGAGTCTATCTTGTCAAATAGGAAGGCCATGATCACCAATTGATTATCCAATATATGCTCCCAGCATAGTTAGTGGGATCCTTTCTATGAAAGGTCCCACCTTTCCCCCTTGTTAATTGAAAATTCATTAAGAACTTCGGCTTGCTAAGCATTTCCATAAAGTTTTGCCCCTTGACTTTGAAATGGTTTGAGTCTGAATTCTTTCCAGATGACTCCCCACTTTTGTGACTTGCACTTCATCATGACTAGTTATTTTAAATAGTCTAAAACAATATGATTGACATATAGTGTAATTTCCCTAATTTTCTCTTGATTGAATCTATTTTAGCTTTAACTTTGTCTGAGATCAACAATTACTCCTGCTTTTTTCTAATAAATACTACTCCTGATTATCATTATTATGCTTATATGTATCTCTTATTTCCTATTCCTCCTGACTCCTCCAACTACTACCTTGCTTTACTATTAATTAACCTACTCCTCCTTTCTATGATCACTTCCTTATCCTTTCCCTTACCCTTTTCTCTCCCTCTTTATCCCATTCCCATTCATCTCTCCTCCCTCCCTATCCCCTTATCCTCTTATTTCTTTCTGGATTTAGAAGACTTATACCCTTCTAAATATTTAATTCCCTCTTTAACCCATTCTTGATGAAAGTAGGGTTCCAGAATTACCAGCCCTCCTTCCCCATCTAATTCCTCTATATTTCCTACACAATTTTGCTTTTTAGAATCACATTGTACTCAACTCTAGATCCAATCTTTCAAACTACCCAATTATTAATGACAATCTTATTTTCACATATAAAACATAAAATGTTTGTCCTCATTGAGTCCCTTGTAATTAATCTTTATTTCTCTTGGATATTATGGGTCAAATTTTCTATTAAGTTCAAGTCTTCTTACAACAAAATCCTGAAAGTCTAGCAATTCATTGAGTATCTTTTTTTTTTCTTTTTTACATCCAGATTAATGATATTTTCAGCCACAAGCCCAAAGTTTTTGCTCTTCAATACATAATGTTACAAGACCTGCATTCTTTTAATGTAATGGCTGGTAGGCCATTGTGTGATTCTAATTGTGGCTCTGCCATTTTTGAATTACTTTTTTTCTTGTTGCTTGTAATATTTTTTTTTTGACTTGAGGATTTCAGAATTTTGTTATGATGTTCCTGTAGGTTTTTCTCATAGGAGCTCTTTTAGATGGTGACTGGAAATAGAAAATTTTTTTCTATTTCTACTTTCCCCTCTTGTTCTAACATGTCAGGACAACTTTCTTTAATTATTTCTTGTATTATTGTATCAAGATTCTTTTTTGATTATGGCTTTCAGGTAGTCCTATTATTCTTGTTTTCTCTTCCTGATCTGTTCTCCAAATTTGTTGTTCATTTTTAAATGAGGTATTTCATATTCTCTTCTTGTTTTTTTATTCTTTATATTTTATTATTTCTTGGTTTCATGAGTTTGATCACTTTCCCCTTGCCCAATTCTAGTTTTCAAGGAAACTTTAAGATTTGTCTTCCTTAAGATTGTGGATTTCTTTTTCTAGTTTATTAACTTTCTTTTCATAATCTTGTTTTTCTTGGATTTTTTTTTTAGCTTTTCCTCAATCATTTGATTTCTATTTTTGAGTTTTTTTATGAATTGTTTTTGGGTAGGTGACAATATCCTTCTCTGAAGATGACCCTCCACTTTCTCTGTTTCCATACTTTCTATAGTTGAGTTCTTTCTCCTTTGCCTGCTCTTTTTTTTTTTTTTTTTTTTTCAATTTGTAGGTACTTGTTAGTGTAATCACTGCTAGTCCTGGGGAGTGGAAGGTGGTGCCTCTGGTTTCAAGTCTTCCCTTCATTTTTTCCTTCTGGCCTGGAACCCCAAACCAAGAACTCTGCCTTCTGTAAGTGCCTTTAATGTGCTGGTTTCTTCTCACCCAGCTGAGCCTGGCATCCCTTCATCAGCAGGGGTTCCCAATCTGGCCTTATTCAGATGCCACATATTCTCCATGCTGTCAGGGAGTTGAAAATTCCTGTGACTGGGGCTAAGACTGACTACCTCCCAGTCCAGCTACCCCAGGGCTCATTGTGTTACAGTGGAGCCAGTCTGGAGGTTTTTACAATGGGGCAGTACCTTTGTCCAGGCATCTTTCTGGATCTTCTCTGATTATCCAAAAAGGACTCCTCTTCTGCCCCAGTTCTCGTTTGTTTTATTGCTCTATGCTCACCCTAAGGTGCTGTTTTGTCTTATTTGTGGGGGAAATCTAGAGAGCTTGAATTTTCTTTTCTTTTTTTTGGGGGGGTAGTCATTGCTTTTATTTTTTTATTTAATATTTTTATTTTCCCCAGTTACATGTAAAACAAATTTTTATATTTGTTTTTAAAACTTTGAGTTCCAGATTTTCTCCCTTCTTCTCCACCCCTATCCCCCATTAAGAAGGCACATGTGAAATTATGCAAAACATTTCCATAAAAATCATGTTGTGAAATAGGTCCTCTTCCCAAAAAAACCCTCAAGAAAAATGTTTAAAAAAAAGAGTATATATTCAGATACAACCAGTTCTTTCTCTAGGTATGGATAGCATTTTTTATTATAAGTCCTTCAGTACTATGCCTAAAACTGCATACTCTCTGATCGAGCAATCTCACTACTAGGTCTGTATCCAAAAGAAATAATAAAAAAGGGAAAAGGATTCATATGTGCAAAAATGTTTATAGCAGCTCTTTTTGTATTGGCAAGGAACTGGAAATTGAGTGGATGCTCATTAGTTTAGGAATGGCTGAATAACTTATGGTATATGAATATAATGGAATATTATTTTATAAGAAATGATGAGCAGGCTGATTTCAGAAAAGCCTGAAAGGACCTACATGAACTGATGCTGAGTGAAGTGAGCAGAACCAAGAGAACACTGTACACAGCAACAACAATATTATATGATGATCATCTGTGATGTACTTGGCTCTTCTCAGCAATGTGGTGATTCAAGGCAATTCTAATAGACTTGGGACGGAAAATGCCAAATGCATTCAGACTATGAAGACTGAATGTGGATCAAAGCATGCTTTTTTTATTTGTTTTCTTTCTTGTGTTTTTTCCCATTTTGATCTGATTTTTCTTGCACAACATGGCAAATGGGGAAATATGTTTAACTTGTATTAGATTGCTTGTTGTCTTGGGGAAGAGGAGATGTAAGAGAAGGAGGAAGAAAAATTTAGAACTCAAAGTTTTATAAAAATAAATGTTAAAAACTATCTTTGCATGTATTTGGAAAAATAAAATACTATTAAAAATAAGTCCTTCAGAGTAATCATGGATCACTGTAATGCTGAAAATAGCAGTCATTCATAGCTAATCATCCTACAACATTGTTATTTGTACACAGTACATTTCACTTTGCTTAAGTTTATATAGAAGATTTCTCAGGTTTTTCTGAGAACATCCTGCTCATTATTTCCCATAGAACAATAATATTCCATCATAACCACAAGCCACAATTTATTTAGCCATTTCCCAATTGATAGGCATCCCCTTAATTTTCAATTCTTTGCTTGAGAAGAGAGCTGCTATAAATATAGGTCCTTATAGGTATCTTATAGGTCTTTTCCTTTTTAAAAAAATTTATTTTGAGATTCATGCCTAATATCAGTATTATTAGGTCAAAGGTTATGCATGAATTTGGGCATAGTTAATAACTTTTGATCATTTGTCAATTGGGGAACGGTTCTTTTATAAATGGTTCTTTATAAATTTGACTTAGTTCCTATACATTTGAGAAATGAGGCCGTCATCAGAGAAACTTGGTTCACAATTCTTTTCCCAATTACTATTGCTAACTGTATTCTCCCCTTGTTTATTCTATTCTCTCTTTCTGTTCATACTGACCCACCTCAAAAGTATTTTGCCATTGACCAACCCCTTTCCCAATATGCCCTTTTACCATCTTCCCCTTTCATGTGTCCTTTTCTTCTACTTTCTTGAGGGTGAGATAGCTTTTTCTATACCCATATTGACTGTGTATGTTATTTCCAATTTGAGTCAGTTCTGAGGTGAGTAAGGTTCAGTCACTCCCCTTCTCCCCTTCTTCCTCTCCATTATAAAAGCCTTTTCTTGCCTCTTTTATGGCAGATAATTTATACCATTCCACCTCTTCCTTTCTCATTCTTCTAGGACATTCCTTTCTCACTCCTTAATTTTATTTTTTTAGATATTATCTCTAAATATTCAACTCATACTTGTGCCCTCTGTCTATATACGCTCCTAACTGCCTAATAATAAGAAAGTGCTTATGAATTACAAGTATCATCTTCCCATGTAGGAATATAAGCAGATAAATCTTAAGATATCCCTTTCTTCATTACCTCCTTATGCTTCTCTTGAGTCCTGTTCAACTTTGATCTTTTCATCATGAATGCTTGAAAGTCCTCCATTTCATTGAGTATCAACATTTTCCTCTGAAGGAGTATGCTCAGTTTTGCTGAATAAGTGATTCTTGGTTGTAATCCTAACTCCATTGCTCTTTAGAATATCATATTCCAGGCTCTCCAATTCTTTTTGTATAGAGGTTGATAAATCTTGCATTATCCTTACTGTAACTCCATTAGATTTGAATTGTTTTTTTTTTTTCTGGATGCTTGCAATGCTTGACCGAGGGAGTTCCAGAATTTGGTGAAATATTCCTGGGAGTTTTCATTTTGGGATCTCTTTCAGGATGTGAATGATGTATTCTTTCGATTTCTATTTTACTCTCTGGTTCTAGAATATCAGGACAGTTTTCTTTGATAATTTCCTGAAAGATGATGATGTCTAGGCTCCTTTTTTTTCCTAAGGCAATTGGGATCAAGTGACTTGCTCAGGGTCACACAGTTAGGAAGGGTTAAATATCTGAGGCCTCCTGACTTCAGGGCTGGTGCTCTATCCACTGTACCACCTAGCTACCCCCTAAGCTCTTTTTTTTGAGCTTTCAGGTAGACCAATAATTTTTTTAAAAATTATCTCTCCTGAATCTATTTGCCAGGTCAGTTGTTTTTCCAATGAGATATTTCACATGGTTTTCTATCTTTTAATTCTTTGGGGGTTTGTTTTTATTGTTTCTTGATTACTCATAAAATCATTAGCTTCCATTTGCTCAGTTCTAGTTTTCAAGGAATTATTTTCCTCAGTGAGCTTCTGTATCTCTTTTCTCATTTGGCCAATTTTGCTTTTTAAGGAATTCTTCTCATTAGTTGTTGTTTTTTTTTTTAAATTTCCTTTTGTATCACTCTCCATTCTCTTCCCAATTTTTCCTCTAAAATCTCTTTATTTTCAAATCCCCTTTGAGCTCTTCCATGGACTAAGACAAAATTTCATTTTTCTTGGAAGCTTTGGATGATTTTGTTATCTACTTTTGAGCGTGTGCTTTGATTTTCCTTGTCATCATAGTATCTTTCTATGATCAGAAACTTTTTCTGTTGTTTGCTCATTTCCCCCAGCCTATTAACTCGCTGTTAACTCTTTGTTAAAATAGGGTTCTGTTTCCAGGGTGGAAGATGCACTGTCCCAAGCTTCTGGGATTTTGTGCAGCTGTTTTCAGAGGTCCTTCTAGGAATCTCACTCCTTACTGCCCTGGAACAGTGAGAAGCATTCCTACTACACTGTGGCTAAAGCAAGAGTGCTTCCTCAGTGCTGTGAGCTGAGGCCTCCAAAAGCTGCCACCATCACTGCCCACATCCACTCCTGGTTTGCTGGTTTTTCTGAAGGCCCTCTCACTTTACTGGGAAACCTTTCCTGCCAAACTTCCAAGTTGCTTTTGAGGCTCAGGGCTGAGAGGTCTAGAAACCACCAGTATTGCTACTGATTTAGGTCAAGGTCCCTAAGCCTGTTCCTATTTTGCTGGCTCCTGAGCCCTGGGTCTGTGCTGGCAAGGTCTGCACTGAGACTACACACCTTTCCTGCTGGGCTTCTAAATCCCCTTTGGCTAGAAAATTGTTCCTCTCTGTCCTTTTGTGGACTATGAGATTCTAAAATTTGTTTAGAATTTTTATTTAAAGGAATTTGGAGCAGTTTGGGGGAGAACTCAGCTAGTCCCCACCTTTACTCTGCCAACTTGGCTCTGCTCTGAATTTGGAATTTTCTCACCTATCTATGATATTCCCAGATTTCTCTCTGATATTACCTTTCTTACGTTTTTGTGTCTAAATCATGGACTCATTCTGATCTTATCTTGGTATAAAGTGTGAGATGTTGGTCTATATCTAGTTTCTCCCAAACCATCAGGAAGTTAAAATACAATAGGAACATAATTATCTATTTGGCTCTCTGCTCCTGTAACTTTCTAACCTTTGTAGCTGTAGCTGCTTTGTGCCTATGTAAAATAATAAAAATAAGTAGCATTTATATGGTGCTTTAAGGTTTCCAAAATGCTTTACATATTACTTAATGAAATAAAGAATTACAAAATGAAATAAGGATCTTTATTTTATTTGATCCTTATAACAACCACAGGAAGCGGATGCTATTATCATCTCCATTTTGCACCTGAAGCAGCCAGAGGTTAGGTGACTTGCCTAGGATCACAGCCTGGTAAATGTCTGAAGCCAGATTGAACTCTAGTCTTCCTGACTCCAGGTTCATCCCTCCATGCCCTGGACCACTTAGCTTCCTAGTTTCAGTCCTGTCCCAGACAATGGAACCAGTCCTACTGGGACTTTCTGATGGGATTTTGGATGGGAAATTAGACTAATAGAACAAGGCTTCGGCCTTGCTATTTACTACTTCTCTGACTTGGTTCTAGCAAACATGGGTTTTTAGATTAATTTTGGAATCTAGTTCTGTTTCGTATTCCTAATTACTTGTACTAATTGTCTCTACCTTGTTTCTCTCCTTTATAAACCAATTCCTGTAAGACTAAAGCCATATCTCTCTCCGACTCCAGACCACTAATGACCAGGAGACAGCTTCTAAATTTCTGCTACTGGATTTTCTTAGTCCAATAGAGGTCCTCTAACATTCTTCTACTTCCTGATACTGCTTTGATGCCCCATCCCCTTCTTTCATGTCCCACTTGCCTCTACATCTGTCAGACCTCAAGGTCCTGACTATCTCCATTTGACCTGTATATCCTCTCAATAAATGCTACTTTTCTCAGGGATATAGCCCCCAAAGTCCAGCTGGAAAAAAAAAAAAAAACTGAATTAACAGAACCATAAAGAAGTCATTCTCCTGTTTTATTGCTTTTGTATCTTTCTTCACCATAACTAACCTTTACCCTAGCTGTCTGTAGTATGACAGTTTGTGGAGCCCTGAAAGTATAATGAAAATTTTTTTCCTCCTGGGTGTGGCAACAGGTATGGAGCTGAAAAGACTTGTATTTACATTCTACTTCTATGCCACTATGACCTCTGTGTTTAAGTACATTAAGGCTTGTCACTCTGTGTGCCTTTTAGGATTAAATGATTTAGAGCTGGAAGAAGCCTTAGATGTCATCTGCTTGCATCCTCCCATTTTACAGATGAGGAAACTGAGGTTAGAGACATGAAAGGACTCCCAAGGTCTGATAGAGAAGCAGCAGAGTCAGGTTCTGAATACACATCTTTTTGTCTTTCATCCAGCAGGCTTCCCCACAATATGAGAATACCACTATTTTATATTTTAATAATATATGACACATTCTCAGTGTTTTCCCATACATTAGTTCATTTAGTGGATCATAGGATCATAGATTTACAAGTGGAAGGAGACTTGGAAAAAATCCTAGTCCAGACCCCTCATTTTACATAAGAGAAAACTGAGGTCCACCAGTGATCAAATGATCCAAAGTCATCCAGATGATAAGTGTCAGATCCCATTTGGGGTTTTCTTGCCAAAGATACTGAAGTGGTTCATCATTTCCTTCTCCATCTTATTTACAGATGAGGAAACTGAGGCAAATAGGGTCAGAGGACTTACTCAGGGCCACACAATAGTAAGTGTCTAAGGCTGTATTTGAACTCAGAAAGATGAGACTTCCTGACCTGGCCTTCTCTCCACAGATTCAGACTGCAGTCTTTGTATCACATTTCAAAGTTGTCATACTTGGAAGATTTGTTTCCCCTGCAGCCAGCTTGGCAATGGGTTTCTGGCTCATCTCTAGTGAGGGTGGTCTTCAGATGTCTAGTGTAAAGCTGATCATGGGCTATATTTTTCCAGCTTCATAGGAACTCCTAGAGTTTTCTCTAAGCTGTCATAACCTGCAAGAATCCAGGGGTCCCTTCTGGCCATGATGAAGCACTAAAACCTGGAAGAGACACAAATATCAATAACATATAGATATGGACCCTCAAAGACCACCATTGAGTAATTTTATTGTCCTTACACCAGAAGAGCCATCCATGAGATCTGTCAAGTGGCTGCTATCCAATTTACCAACATTCCAGGTGTGAAAGAAGTAAATAGTCTGTACAAATGGGTATAGACATAGGAGATAGAGTCTTGTGTATATAGACCACCAGAAGGCTCATTTGCCTGGAACATGGGGTGCATTCTATGAGGGGGAATAAAGGGGAATAATATAAAATAAGGCTGAAAAGGTAGATCAGAATCAAAGTTGTTTAAAGACCAAGCCCAGAAGTTTTGACTGCAGCAAAAACAGATATCAGAGAGGGAGTCTTAGTTACAAAAAATGAATAATTTTTTAAAAAAATTTTTAGTGATATTTTATTTTATTTTCAAAATATATGCAAAGATAGTTTTTAACATTCACCCTTGCAAAATGTAGTGTTCCACATTTTTCACTCTCCCTCTCCCCATCCCCTCAAAAGTATAGCAAGCAATCTAATATAGGTTAAAAGTGAAATTCTTCTAAACATATTTCTACATTTATGCTGCACAAGAAAAATCAGATCAAAAAGGAAAGAAAAAGATAAAGAAAAAAAAAGCAAGCAAACAGCAACAAAAAGGGTGAAAATACTGTTGTGATCCACATTCAGTCCCTATATTCTTCTTTCTAGTTGCAGATGGCTCTCTCCATCACAAGTCCATTGGAACTAGCCCGAATCACCGAATTGTTGAAAAGAGCCACGTCCATCAGAATTGATCATCACCTAATCTTCTTGTTGCTGTGTATAATGATCTCTTGCTTCTACTCACTTCACTTAGCATCAGTTCATGTAAATCTCTCCAGGCCTCTCTGAAATCATCCTGCTGATCAAAACTAACAATTTCTTCGACATAAAAGGTGCTATCAACTTAGTCAACCATGAAGCACTTTGCAGAGGACATCTCAGAGAACTTGTTTAACATACAGACTTTCTTCCAAGAGGCATTGCCTAATATATAGTTATTTATTAATTTCTGTGCAACTAACGAGTGGAGACCAATGATAAGCAACTGGAGAGTTATTGCAAAGACTTCCTGGTGTTACATCAGTCAGAAGGGAAGGTTTCAATTCTTTATATAGCCTCTCGATGTTGCCAGGAAACATTTTGATGGGCAGGGCTCCAACTGGTTCCAATGTAAGCAATTGTACGTGGAAATTACCCAGAAGGAGCAAAACTACTTGTCAGTAGTTAGTCTCATTTCCTGTTGAAGTGCATGAATGCCACTTGTTTAGGGAAAAGGCTGCAGATCTGACATGAAGACCTTTGAGGAGCAAACTGAGTGCATTGTGGAATCCCTGTTCAATGAATTCTTGAGTCCACCAGTGGTGAAGCAAGGCCTCCGCTTCCGTAGTGCTGATGTCCCAGACTTTGGTAAGACTTTCTGAGTTAGTAATGGCTCTGGATCTATGCTACAGGCACTGGACCTATCCCATGAGGAAACTTTTTCTATTAAAAACCTCAACAATTTATAGAGAATGGCTTCAGGCACTGAGAGAATAACTGCAACCCACAGTCTGTGTGGGACAGAGACAATGATGATCTTCCTTCCTCCAAGGCCAGGTCTCTGTTCACAAGACACAGCCCTCTTGGTTTTCTCCATTTGGGTCTTTAGCATTGTTTCCCCTCCTCCTTTTATTAGGTAGTTTTGATGTTGTTCAGTCGTGTCCGACTGTTTGTGACTCCAATTGGGATTTTATTGACAAAGATATTGGAATGATTTATCATTTCTCTCTCCAGCTCCTCTTACAGATAAGGAAACTGAGGCAAGCAGAGCTAAATGACTTGCCCAGGCTCACCCAGATAATAAGTAACTTAGGCCAGATTTGAACTCAGAAAGATGATTCTTAATGACTCCAGACTTGGTAATCTATCCGTTGGGCCACCTGCCATCATATTAGGTAACAGAAAATTCTAACTTTTTCTTTTTAAACATGAGGTAGTTTACTAAAAGTAAAAATGGGCCACCAGCCAGCCAAAATTTTCTGCAAATTAAGAGTTAAATTTGTGTCTCCTTTGTGATAGGAGACACACCATGGTAATTCAGTGAAGGGATTTTCTGTGGAGTTAATAGAGCATCTCAATATTATTAGGAGGGGGAATCCATGAGGGAAAAGTGCTGAGATTATTCAAAATGTTGATAGTATTTACCTAGATTCCCTAAAGGATGATTTTGTTTCCTTTGTCTTAGGTGGTGAGCCAAGCTCTTTTGATGTGACAATTATTGCTGCCCGTCTAAGAAGGCTAGGTGATCAGTTAAATGAAAAAATGGAAGTATATAGAGAAGTGGAAAAATCTGCCAAAGTTATCATCACCAAAGTTGCTATGGAACAGGTTGGATTTCTAATCCTTGCCAACTATTCACTTTGTTCTACTATAACAATTCAAAGGGAAAAAAATGAGGTCCCAAACCCAGTCAATCTCTGCTCTAAAAGCTCTGAAGTTAGAAATATGATTAAATTAGCCCAAAGTATCATAGAATTTCAGAGTTGGGAAAGACCTCAGATGCCATCTAATTTATTTGTTTTGGCTCTTAAGTTCACGGTGATTCGGAGAATTCAGTTGTTGCCAGCTATGTAGGGCCAACTGCAGATTGAGCTGAAAGGAGATTACTTCCCTGTGACAGGATACTTCAAAGACATGGTTCAGTATGCCCAATATACAGTATTTTGTTCTCAGTGTGGTATTTAGTGGCAGGGGGCATAGAAGTCTTGCCATATGGGATTAACTGAAGGAAATGGGGATGAAAAGATTTAGTAAAGAAGAATGAGAGATTTTCAAACATCTGAAGATTTATTCTATGAAAGAGACTTGTTTTAGTTTGCTCTTGAGAGCTGATCTAGGCCTTAATCACTGATTGGGTATTGCCTCAGTTGAACTGAGACCTGCTAAAGGCATTAAGCTTAAAAAGGCCAAAGTCTCCCACTGCATCCAATCATCTTCATCTATATTTGGTCAATATGACTGTAAGAGAAAGTGAGGCTGATAACTTTTCACAGCCCTCTCTCATTTAAATTTGATTTACTTGGATGCTGTGGTATCACTTCCCTAATATTTGCTCCTTCTGAAGAATGAGGAAGCTGATGTAGAACCTATAGGTAGAAGAGCTTATAGTTAGGTCAATTTTTGGGTGGCAAAGAACTTTAAAAAAAAACCCAAACTGCTTTTTCACAGGCATTCTGCATGACAAGTTCTCCTTTTTCTAAAAAATTTTTTAAATTAAAAAAAATTTTTTTATTAAAGCTTTTTCTTTTCTTTTTTTTTCCTGCTTTTTGCTGAGGCAGTTGAGGTTAAGTGACTTGCCCAGAGTCACGCAGCTAGGGAATGTTAAGTGTCTGAGACCAGATTTGAACTCAGGTCCTCCTGACTTCAGGGCTGGTGTTCTATCTACTGTGCCACCTAGCTGCCCCAAGCTTTTTATTTTCAAAACACATGCATGGATAATATTTCAACATTAACCTTTGCAAAACTTTGTGTTCCAATTTTCCCTCCCTTTCCCCCTATAGAGGGGGATTTGCCCTAGATGGCAAGTAATTCAATATATGTTTAATATGATAAAAATATGTTAAATCTAATATATGCATACACATTTATACAATTATTGTGCTGCACAAGAAAAATCAAATCAAACCAGTAAAAACAAAAAGAGAGAGAGAAGCAAAATAAAGTGCAAGCAAACAACAACAAAAAGAGTGAAAATGCTATGTTGTGAACCACACTCAGTTCCCACTGTCTTTTCTCTAGAGATCACAAGATCATTGGAACTGGCCCTAATCACCTCATTGTTGAAGAGAGCCATGTCCATCAGACTTGATCATTTTATAATCTTGTTGCCGTGTATAATGATCTCCTGGTTCTGCTCATTTCACTCAGCATCAGTTCATTCAAGTCTCCAGGCCTCTCTGAAATCGTCCTGCTGGCCGTTTCTTATAGAACAATAATATTCCATGACATTCATATACCATAATTTATTCAGCCATTCTCCAATTGATGGGCATCCATTCAGTTTCCAGTTTCTAGCCACTACAAAAAGGGCTGCCACAAACATTCTTACACATGTGGGTCCCTTTCTTTCCTTTAAGATCTCTTTGGGATATAAGCCCAATAGAAGCACTCCAGGGTCAAAGGGTATGCACAGTTTGATCACTTTTTGGGCATAGTTCCAAATTGCTCTCCAGAATGGTTGGATCCATTACATGACATCAGTTGTGTTTTGGTTTGTTTCTTTAAAGGAAGGATAACTTTTCTTTTTCCTATAGCTTTGAAATCTGCAAAAAAGGGTCAGTTTCAGATAAATTAGCAATAGAGTAAGGGATGAGATTTGAACTACATTCAGTCATACATTAGAATACTAACTGAAGTTAACTAACTGAAGTCACAAGACAAGAAGATCTCCTGTACTATGACCCTGCATTATTTGTCACCCAACAGGACAATAGTCAATATTTCCTTGAGTAAGTTGTTGAAGGCAGGGCTTAGAAAACCCAGCTACTATCCTCACTCTTTGCCCAAAGCAGTGTTAGATACATAGTGTTAGCCCCCTTCCAGAAGTAGCAGAATTCATTGATCTGAAAGCCTGCCCCCTGTTAAATGGCCTCCTGGATTTTTCTCTCACATATCCAGTGAATTGACACACCTTACCTCTAACCACCTAACTTTCTACCTCATGACCTCATCTCTCACCTGAACTTGGTTTCTCCAAAGTGACCAATGATCTCTCAATTGCCAGATCTGATAATGGCCTTTTCTTAGTAACCATTCTTGTGGCATTAGACAAGGCTGACCACTTTCTCCTTAGCTTGGATACTGTCTTCTTTCGGGGTTTTGGGGATATCACTTTCTTTTGGTTTTTTTTTTCCAGGCTCTTTGCTGGATCATCATCTGAATCTCTAACTATGGCTCTCCCTCACAGCATTGTTCTAGGCCCTCTTCTCTTCTTTGCTCTGTTTTCTCTCTTTTACTACCCTCATTAATTCCCTTGAGTTTCATTAGCATCTCTGTGCAGATGATCCCCACATCTGAAATCCACCCCTACTTTCTCTCCCAGGTTCCAGTCCCATATCACCAGCTAACTTCTGGTAACACATCTAGTTTTATTTCCTTTTGACATCTTAAAATAGACATGTCCAAACCAGAGCACATTATCTATATCCACCCCTCTTCCAAACTTATTTCTGTCAATAATAATGCTCACCTTCTAGTAAGCTATACAGGAACTCAGGAGTCATCTTTGACTCATTCCTCTCTCCTTCCTTCCTACCATGTTACTCTCTTGCTGAACAGACTTTTTTTAGCTCCAGGAACTACATTTCCACTCTCTTTAGGCCTTCTTGCGATTCCTCCCTATACCACACTTCCCATATGTGTGCTTCACTGCCTCCTCTGCCTTAATGTTCTTTTTTATCTCCATTTCTTGAAATGCCTAGTTTCATTCAAACCTTAGCTCTCAAGCATCATTTTCTACATGAAATGTTTCTTGATCACTCCAGCTGCTAATAATGCCTTGCTGTTCCCTAATTAGTTGCATTTATTTTCTTTATATTATGTATGGATGTATTTTTACACATACACACATACCCACACCTGTGCTATCTACCTATCAACTGTATGTTCTTGAGGGCAGGAGTTTAAAATCTGTTTTTATATCCCCAGCATAGTGTCAGAAATATAGGAGATACCTGATGCATAAGTACTTACTAATTTATTGATTGTTTTTCTCCAGGCAGTTGCTTCCCTACAGGACACAGTAAAATCTACAGTGAAATCCCTCAGCCAGACATGGTGTGCCCAAGATCCTAACCTAGTCTACGAGAGGGCCTTTCTGGCTGTGTCTGTAAAGCTACTGGAGGTTGTCTCCCGAAATATACCTCAGATGGCCAGGCAGTTAGCTGGACCTGTGAGGAATATGATCAATGAGGACACAGGTGTTCGACAGTTTATTGAAGGACAGGGTGGTTGGGTAAGTGCTCTTTTTCACTCTGCTAGGGTTTTGCCTTTTGTTTGTACTGAGGAACAGGGATTTACAATTCTTTACACTGTCACAATTTCCTGGTTGTGAGATTGGCCTGGCCTATTGCCTATCCAATTACTCTGTCTCTGTGTTAAATGCTGATGTTTATAACTAGCAGTATGCTGGCAAATGTTTTAATGAACTGGATTTCTGGGTGGGAAAGTATACATAGTACACTTTTTTTTCTTTTTTGCTGAGACAATTGGGGTTAAGTGACTTGCCCAGGGTCACACATCCAGGAAGTATTAAGTGTCTGAGACTAGATTTGAACTCGGGTCCTCCTCACTTCACAGCTGGTACTCTATCCACTACACCATCTAGCTGCCCCCATAGTACACTTTTCAGTTTAATCTATACAACTATCATTTTCTTTATCCTTTTCTTAAGTCTAGAAATCAAGAAAACAATAAATTAAGCCCTGATTTATGTTTGCTGATTTATAAGAAACAAATGCTCACACTAAAAATTTAGCTGTCAGCTCTTCTGAGCTGGTTTGAGTAGAATTCCTATCAATACATGCATACATATACATATGCATGTGCATATATACTTAGATATATGTCCATATACATACATATATACATACACATATTTATCCATATATTTGGTTATATCAGTGTATGTGTCGGTATATATGCATGTATACATATATTTGCATATATATCTATTATATGGCATATATACAACATATCCATACATATATACCTATTATATATGCCCTATATATACACCCACATACATCCATACACATATATTCCCACATATACTCACACACATGTGTATATATACATATATATACATATGTGCACATGTATGTATACATATATATGTATATGTATACACATACATGCATATGTATATATACACACACACACATATATTAGTATAGGGAATTACTGGGCAAGAAGATGCTTACTATCAATATAGGTCATCACCTCTATAGTCTTAGGAATTTGCTTACAGCATTGAGAGATGACAACCTGTCCAGAGTCACAGAAAGAGTACATGTAAGAGTCAGGACTTGAATTCAAGTCTCCAAGACCAACTCCCTAGTTCTATCTCTATAGTGAATTCTTAATGTAAATTGTCTAATTTGTGAATTATATGCAGTAAAATGTAAGTTTCAGTTTGTCTTCCTCCTGCCATGTAACAAATTCCTTAATCATCCTCTACCACCAATTGATGCGTTGTTAGTGAGTGCAAATTAATATGAAGATAAACCTAAGCAAAACAAAACCCAACACATTTGAAAAACTAGAAAAGTAATTATATAGTACATAATATGGCCAAATCTAAATTATTTTTGCATGATCTGTTCTTTGGGATGATCTTGAAGCATTGTTCCCCTCCATTAACACAACTTATCAAAGGACCTTTTAAGGGAATACTTTCCAGAGATAATTCTGAAACCATTGGGGAATGAGGGAAGGTGAGATTCCTAAATTTCCCTTTTAAAAGTTTTTGAAGAATGAGAACCATCTGACTTTAGGATTTTTGTTTTTATTTTTTTTCAGGAGAATCTGATACCAACTCTCCATTGACCATTATGTAAATCTTGACTGGCTAATTGAGCATCTGTTGAAAAAGAAAAAGAAAGAAAGAAAAAGTTCATTTTTTCAACACCTGAATTTTAATTACTCTTGTTTCCTGTGGTTATGAAGCAAATTTCTGACATCCACAGGCATTTTGCAGTCTTTGTTTTTATTTATAAACAGATATAAAGAAATCTTCAAGACTGAAAGGAAGAAAATTTTGATAGAAGAATTTGTGGCACTGTGATTTAATTTGTAGGGGAGACTTTGGGGCAGAGGTATTCTATCATAACTTATAGGTAAATGGCTTTAAAATCAGCCTTACCACTTGATTTGAGTTTGTCTGCTATTGCACTGATTATGTGTCCAAAAGAATTTTTGGGAAATCTATAAATGAGTTGGCACTTCCCCTATTTAAAAAAAAAATCAATTTTAGGTTGGGAATGTAATTTCATTGATGTGGGGAACTTTAACTCTGCCCTCCATGTAGTCTTTGATCCAATGACATTGGTCACCTTATTTTTCCTTGAATAAAATCACCTAACTTCATATATTTTCTTTTTTAAATGAAATTTTCCCTTTTCCAATTAATCTGCATCTACTCTCATTCTTCCTCTCTCCTACCTCACTCCTCTCCCTTCATTGAAAAGAAAACTAAAAAACTTTGCAAGAATATACACAGTCAAGCAAAATATATTTCCACATTTGCAATGCTCCCAAATGAGTGCCTCACTCTAAATATCTAGCCCATAATCCTTTTGTTAGTAGGTAGGCAGCATTCAAAATCACTAGACCCCAAGAATTGTGTTTGATGTTTGTCATAATTATTAAGACTTTCAAAATTGTTCATTTTTGCAATTTTAATAGTAAAAATTATTGTCTTGGTTCAGTTCATTTTATTCTGTGTAAGTTCAAAGGCACAAGTGACACCTGTTCTCTTTAGCTTTTGGTTATTTTACAGATTTCTGCTTGTGTCTCCCAATTATGGGAGATAATAAGTTTTCCCTTGTTGGATGCAGCTGACTTTGCTTGACCCTAGAAATAGCCTAAAGGTGATCAAAACTACTTAAGGGAGGACAAGGAGATGGAAAACAGTGTTTTGTTTTGTTTTTTTGTTTTTGTTTGTTTGTTGTTGTTTTAAAGAAAGTTGAATGCTGATATCAGAAGGAGCTATCTGATTTTGATCTCAACTAACCCCAGGATTGGAGAGACTACAAACTCGTCTCCCGGTTGCTGTACTTGAAGCCTAAGCCTGTTGTTTTGACCAAGGTCAAATCCTTCTCCCCCATCCCCAACCTCCGCTTTCAGTTTTTATGCAAACCAATTAATGCAACAGTTTCTCTTGGAACTCCTTCCCTCCGGAAAGGCATTTAATCCTGTGTCCCGCCCTCCCTCCCCCACTCCTCTTGGGCACTCCAGTACCTGGTGTTGTCTGCTGACCCCAAATTGCAATTTTCTTGCCACCATTAATGACCTTGATTTTTGTTACTTTGATAGGCTTCTTTATTTCAGGCTAATACCCTCATTTCTACCTTTTTCTTGCCTAGTGTATTTTTCAAGGTCCATTCTTTCCTTTTTTTCTTTTAAAATCACCAAAACAACAAAAACCATTTCCAGACTTATATATTTTACTTCCTCTATGATCCCTGATTACACAGGTTGTTAGGATATACTTGTATCCATTGTGTTGTAAATATTTTATCCTCATTGACTCTTTTCCAATTGTTCAATTGTATTACCTTTTCTCATTGCATTTCTTTTTACTTCAGAGTTTGTATTTGAAAGTTTCTACTTAGCTTTGGAATTTTCTTCCGGAATGGTTAGGAGTTCTTTTCCTTAAAGATACTTTCTCTCTCTTCCCCCCCCCCCCTCCGCTTTTTAGGATTATACTTATTTTTGCTGGCAAATTCTTGTTGGTTGTGAGCCTTTATCTTTTGCCCTTTGGAATATTGCATTTTGTGCTCCTTACTCCTTTATAATCTTGTGTGATACCGATTATGATTTCTTGGTCACTATATAGTTCCTTGAATTCTTTCTTTTTGACTGCTTGAGATATTTTTCCTTTGTCTTGAAAGCTCTGCATTCTAATTATATCAGAGAAGTTTTCTTTCATCATAAAGATGATATAAGATATCCAGATTGTTTGTTTGTTTGTTTTTTTTGTCATAGTTTTCAAGTAGTCAGATGATTCTTGGGAATCCTTGGGTGTCCTTCTGCTTCTTAATATTATCAGACAGAGAATTGCAATAGGGAAAACAATTTCATTTTCTTTACAATTATCAGTGCAAGTTTATATGAAAAATCTCTAATCCAATTTTTAGAACTTATTATTTAAACATACTTAAAGTACATATATCTCTTTAGAAACATTTGAAAATCTTGTGTGTGTGTACAAACAGACAGACACACAGAGAATAGATATATATATATATAGATATAGATATTCTAGTACTTAGTAGAAATAATCTGACCCTATTGCTCTCTCAAAATATATTACTCTAATTAGAAAGTTTTTACATCTTTGTCTTATTCCCTCATCTTGAGAATGTTATTTCCATATCATCCTAAAAGAATGACATATTTCAAGGATCTAATATTATATGTGCATATATAACTATTAGCAAATGGATACTTAACCCAATAACTCATTTACTTGGTTGCTTTGGATATGATATTAACTAAAAATTCAGATTGCATCCTTTTACAGCAACTCAAAAATATTTCACCTGCCCTTATTATAGATATTTGTTATGAAAGAAAAAGGAGGGATGTAGTTAAGATAAAATCAATACTGTTCCCTCAAGAATATAGACTACTACCTTGACATAAACCATAACAAGGGAAAATTCCCTTTATTTCTGTTTGATTTTAGACATGAGTCATTTTGCCAGCCAATCATATAGAAAAATTCCATATTATTCACAGGGTACCAAAAGCCTGTCTCAGAATTAATTAATTGGAAAAATTTTCTATTCAGAAAAAAATAGCACAATGAAGAAAATGAGTCAATAGGATCTTAATAGTATCATACAAGACTGTCCCCTTAACTTTCCCAGACACAGACACTCATTTATAGCAGTTCTCAGTCTTTTTTGCTTTGGGGATATATGACATTCCCCTTGAATGATGCTCTATTGGCTTCATGAAAATACAGACAACCCTGAAATTAAAACTAAAAACAATATCAAATTACAGTCCCAAAAGATTTTATTTCAAATAGCAAAATTTTAGTGAAAACCACTAGAGCTAAATTACTATTATTTTTCTCATGTGTGCATTGACAGTTAACAATTATCAAATATAAAGATATTTTGTTTTTCCTTCATTTTTATAAATTAAGAACAATCACATTCCAGAGTTCTGTATACAACGAATCAATGATAGTTGACCCAAAATCCTCAGAAATAAATTGACTATAATAAGCTTCCAATTTGTACTGTCTATTCATCCCTAAAATAACAATGAAATCTTCAAATCAAAGATCTATTGTTTCTATTTGCTCAGTTTCATAATTTTCATATGTGCTGGTCAAATAATCTCAGATGAAACTTACTCTTTATTATAATCAAACTTGTTAATTCTCCCCATTTTGACTGGAAATGCTCCTAGTTTCTGAAAACTTCAATACTCCAGAATATTATATCATGTGATCAGCAGGGCTAATAAGATTTTATGACCCAAACCAAATAGAAAGTTTCAAGAAACTTCACAGATAAAGATAACTTGAAGAGTACTTTGCTACTCCTTCTCCCAACAGTTATTTATCATTATTGTTATTCATTTTAAAGCAAAATAAACCTCATTAGATACTTAAGAGTTTTTCAAACATTTTTACCACATTTTTTTTAGCAATTTATAATCTAAAAGTATCCAGATTAAAAGAAAAGTGACTTCTCTAACAGTATTTCTGATACAATGTTTTTCATATTTTACAATATAAGAAAAAATTTAGAAATACAATAACAACATATATGATGTCATGTATTTAAAACATGAAACAAAACTCATAACCAGTCTGATGACATCAACTCAGTTGAATGCATTTCCAAATTGTCTTAAATAGAAAGTTATTCATTTAATCAGTTTTGACATTTCATACTGATTGTATTCAAGACTAATCTAGAGTGCTTACATAAACTAATATTTATATAGTGCTTGTCATAATCTAGACACTTTACAATCATTCATGTGATCCTCACAACAATCCTAGGAGGTGTGTGTATTATTATCACCTTTACAGATTAAGAAACTGAGGTCACAGAGGTGAAGTATTGTTTAAGATCACACAGATTTTACAATAGGTTCTGAGTTACTACAATTATCCTAATATGAGAACATATTTCATTGTAAATGAGACCACATTATGACTTAGTTTTGGAACAAATTTTGATCAAATAAAATCTGAATTTATATTCACTAAAGGTAACATTCAAATCTAATTTTCCCAAAGGTCCCCTGTTTTCATTTAGCTCATGTTCAAAAAATTTGCTTTAGTACTCCCCATAACTTTTTTTAAATTTCCTTAAATCACCCAAAGAACCAAATCAATTTCTTTTGTTTTCTCAACCTAACCTAATCCCACCCAGTGGCAGTAAAAAGGGGAGGAAGAAAGAGGGAATAAAGTTTTTCAGTTGTAATTCTGGGAAGGTCAGAACACATGGTTAGTAGTCAGGAAAAGCTATTTATTTATTTATTTTTGCTGAGGCAATTGGGGTTAAGTGACTTGCTCAGGGTCACAGCTTTGGGGTATTAAGTGTCTGAGACCACATTTGAACTCAGGTCCTCCTGACTTCAGGGCTGGTGCTCTATCCATTGCGCCACCTAGCTGCCCCCGAGAAAAGCTATTTATTTTAAAAAAGAAAGATGTTGCAAAATTCAATAGTGCAAACCTATATCATAAAGAATAACAAAATAATTTCTGTTATATTTCTTATCTGAATGAAATCAAAACCCTTCCTCAAACCTCATTTTAAAACCTCAAACTCTTTACTTTCAAGCCTTTTATTCTCAGAGTCTAACTTTCTTAACTTTCTACCCATCTTATCCCTAATTGCTAAATTTTTCTCTTAAAGCCTTTCAAAACTGTATTTGACCTGTTTGTTTCTTCTTTTTGCCTAATACCTTTAGTCTTTATTTCCCAATCATATTCCAGACTATTTATAGAAATAATCTGAATTTTTTCTTTATGATTTAACTCATTTTTATTACACACAACTGGAGACTATCTTTCTGAAGACTTTGAAAGTTCCTTAGAAAAATGTTCACTCTTTCAACTCTTTTTCCTTTGGATGGTCAGATCATAGGAAGAAGTTAGTTTGATTTATCAAGACAAAAAACCAAACCAAAACAAAACATGGACAATGTGACAAACAGACACATAGGTTTTTTTATTTTTCTTTTTATCTTCTACAAAAAGTTTAATCAAAACAAAATCCATGAGAGTAAGTCCTTGTTAAATATTCACCATAGCTAGGAGGGCTATTTTGAAGTTTTACCCTTCTCTGACTTTTCCCTAAAATGTGTTTTTAAAGAATGGCTTTAATTTTTCTCATTTTTTAATTATGCCTCTGTTGAGCCTTTCTTAGAGGCCCTATCTTTAGTCATTCCCTTCTGAATGGGAAGGTCCTCAAAGTCTTGATTCCATTATGGTCATCCTAATTGTTACTGTGGAATAAAGAAGCCAAGTTTCATCAAGAGAAATGAGTTATTTAGCAAGGCATGAAGTTGCAAAAACAAATCAGATCCAAGGCTTTCAGAACCTGAGTTTCTACATGGTTATACAATTTGGAGGGAATTTAAAAAAAAAAAAAAAAAAAAAAACCAGGATATCTGAATTGAGATATCTGGTTTCTTATTGGTAGAGGGGATCTGAGGAGAAAGATAGTCTTGTAATTGATAGAGAGTATCAGGAGACATAGAGGTGAGAAGAAAGAGGCATTTTTGTGACATTTCTTAAGCCAAGTGACATTTGGGATCAAGAAGTTGAAACAACTCCACAAAATAGTGTGTAAAGGCAAAGTGGAGTCACTAATGTTATTTTAATATAACAATCTTCTCCTTCTCTTCCATCTTTTGACTTTGCTTTAATATCTTACAGAGTCATTAGCTTCTGTTTGATCCATTCTAATTTTCAGGAAGTTTGCAATTTGGGAAATGTTTTGTCCCTAAACTATTAATTCTAATTTCCTCTATAGCTCTCATTTAATTTCTAATTCTCTCTTCATTTATATTACCATTTTACAATTCTTACATCATATCCTTTAGAAATTCTAAATGATCTTGTGGGTAAGTAGTGATTTTTTTTTTTTGAGACTTTGCATGTAGCTGTTTTAGAGTAATTCTTGTATTCTAGGTTTATCTCTTGGGCATTCGTGCCCTTATAATAATTCATGCCCTTTTTGCCATTAAAAAAGGTCATCTACTCTGGGCAACTCCCAGTTCTGGGGGCTGAGTCTGTCATCCTAACTCCCCTGGATAACCTCCATGAATTATTGTCTTGGGCAGTGTACTATACAATTTGGGCAACCACAAAGAAGAGGCTCTAAGCACTGAGTCTGTGCTTGACTGTCTATAATAGATACAGCTACTTCCTTTCTTCCAACTTCATTATTATACTGAAAGTGCTTTCTCCAAAGTTACCATTGCTCTCTTAATTGCCAAAATTAATGGTTATTTTAAAATATTCATTTTTCTTGATGTCTTTGACATTGTATTCATCTTCCTTAACTTAATACTCCCTTCATTCTAGGTTTTCATGACAATACTCTCTCTTACTTCTCCTACTTGTTTAATCATTTCTTGATCTTTTTTTTGCTGGATCTTCCACTAGGTCACATCCATTAATTATGGATGTTACCCAGGGCTTTGTTCTATGTCCTTTTCTCTCCTTAAATATTGTTTGCTTTGTGGTTTCATCAGATTCAATGGATTAAATTATTTTTTCTATGCCAATAATTCTCATATCTTCTTATCCAACTCTCACCTATCTCTTATCTTCCATCTTGCATGGCTAATTGGCTATTGGACATCTCAAATTGGATGCCCCATGGACATCTTAAAATCAACATGTCCAAAACATCTCATTATCTTTCTCCCCAAGTTCTTCCTTTTTATCTTTCCCATTTCTGTCAAGGGCACTACCATTGTTCCAGTTCCCCAGTATAAAGAGTATAAATATAACTCTTAAATTGTGAGGCTGGGGAACTGGAACAATTCCCCAGCCTCACAATTTAAGAGTTATATTTATACTCTTACTTTCCCCATATCCAATATGTTGCCAAGTCATCTTGATTCTACCATCATAACTTCTCTTGTTTACATTTCCTTGTCTCCTTTGACACTGCTCCCACTCTGGTACAGATGTTTAGTACCTTACAACTGGATTTTTTTCCCCAATAGCTTTTTTTTTTTTTTTTTTTTAAATTGGTCTCTCTGATTCAAGTCTTTCCCTATTATAATCTATCTTCCACTCATCTGTCATACTGGACTTTCTAACCCTTAGATGTGACCATGTCACTTCCACTATTCAATAAACTCATAATTTCCTATCACTTTCAGCATCAAATATAAAATCCAGTTTTTCTTTTAAAGCCCTTCATAACCTGGTTCTCTTCTATGATTCTAATCTTTTTATCCCTTTATTCCCTAATCAGTGACACTGATCTCCTTACTAAGTTCCTTACCAAAGTCATTCCATTTTCTTTCTTTAGGCATTTTCACTGGCTATCTCCTGGAAATCTCTCCCTACTCAATATTCATTAGGGAAAATGGTCTATAGTTTTCTTTTTCTGTTTTGGCTCTTCCTGGTTAAAGTATCAGCATCATATTTGTGTCACAGAAGGAATTTGGTAGGACTCTTTCTTTGCCTACTTTCCCAAATAATTTATATAGCCCTGGAATTAATCATTCTTTAAATGTTTGATAGAATTCACTTGTGAATCCATAAGGTCCTAGTGATTTTTTTTCTTACGGAATCGATGATGTCTTAATCAATTATTTTTTCTGAGATAGGGTTATTTAAGTGTTCCATTTCCTCTATTAATATGGGCAATTTAAATTTCTGTGAATATTCATACATTTCACTTAGCTTGTTAGATTTACTGGCATATAATTAGGCAAAATACCTCTTAATAATTACTTTACTTTTATTTTCATTGGTAGTGAATTCACCCTTTTCATTTTTGATAATGGTGATTGGTTTTCTTTCCTTTTTTGTTTAAATCAAATAATTAGCCAATATATATATATAAATGCTGATGATTTATGTGAATTTATTTTCTATTCTATAACTATCCTGAAGTTGTTAAGTATTTCAATTAGTTTTTTAGTTGCTTCTCCAGGGTTCTCCATTCAATTTTCTCTAGAAGTCTACCATAACTAACTTTTCTAAAATTCTATTCATCTCCTCAATTCTTTCTTCCTTATTTTGCGATTAGATTTATCTAGTTCTGAGAGGGGAAAGTTGAGATTCCCCATTAATATGAGGGAAAGTTGAGATTCCCCATTAATATGATTTTACTATCTAGTTTATCCTGTAACTCATTTAATTTTTCTTTTAAGAATCTGAATACTGTGACATTCTGTCCCTCCTCAAAAATGTTTTGTTTTTCAGAAATGTCTCTCCCAGTCTGTCTTCCTGCTATCAGCCTCCCTTTTTCTTATTTTCTTACCCTCCTACTTCCCTATAGATAAGAAAGTTTTCTATAGCCAATTGAGTAAGTATGTATATTATTCCTTCTTTGAGCCAATCCTGATGAGAGTAAAGTTCAAGATACCTTGCTCCCACTACTCCCATTTCCCCCTCCACTGTAAAAGCTTCTTGTATATAAAATAATGTACTCCATTATACCTCTTTTATCCCCCTTTTCACAGTGCATCCCTTTTTCTCATCCCTTATTTTCTGGATATTTACCCCAACAACTTGCATCCATATCCTCTATAGATACTCTTTCTAATTATTCTAATAATGTATTATTATCTTCCCATGTAGGAATGAAAACAGTTTAATCTTATTGAATTCCTTATAATTTCTCTTTCCTGTTTACCTTTTTATGCTTCTCTTGAGTCTTGTATTTGAAAGTCAAATTTTTCTATTCATCTCTGGGTTTTTCATCAGGAGTGTTTCAAAGTTCTCTATTTCATTAAATATTCATTTTTTCCCCTAAAGAATTATACTCAGTGTTTCTGGGTAGGGGATTCTTGGTTGTAGTCTTAGCTCCCTTGCCCTCTGGAATGTCGTATTCCAAGCCTTCTGATGATTTAACATAGAAGTTATGTCATCCTAACTGTGTTGTCATGATATTTGAATTATTTCTTCTTGATTGTTTGCAACATTTTCTCCTTGATCTGGAAACTCTGGAATTTGGTTTTAATATTTCTTGGAATTTTCATTTTGGGATTTCTTTCAGGAGGTGATCAGTGGATTATTTGAATTTCCATTTTCCTTGTGATTCTATAATATCAGGGTATTTTATTTTTTAATAAAGCTTTTTATTTTTAAAACATATGCATGGATAATTTGACAACATTGACCCTTGAATAGCCTTGTGTTTCAAATTTTCTCCTCTTTTCCCCCACTCTTTTCCTTAGATGGCAAGCAATCCAATATATGTTAAACATGTTAAAATATATGTTAAATCCAATATGTATAAACATATTTTTACAATTCTCTTGCTGCACAAGAAAAATCAGATCAAAAAAATAAAGTAAATGAGTAAGAAAACAAAATGCAAGCAAACAACAGTAAAAAGAGTGAGAATGTTATGCTGTGATCCATACTCAATTCTCAGTCTTTTCTCTGGGTGCAGATGGCTCTCTTCATCACAAGATCATTGGAAGTGACATCAATCATCTCATTGTTGGAAAGAGTCATGTTCATTAGAATTGATCATTGTATAATATTGATGTTGTCATGTACAATGATCTCCTAGTTCTGCTCATTTCACTTAGTATGAACTTCACAATTCATGTAAGTCTCTCCAGGCCTCTCTAAAATCATCCTCCTGATCATTTCTTATACAACAATACTATTCCATAACATTCATATAACATAATGTATTCAGCCATTCTCCAACTGAGACACAGTTTCCAGTTTCTTGTCACTATGAAAAGGGCTGCTATAAACATTTTTGCACATGTGGGTCTTTACTTCCTTTAAGATCTCTTTGGGATATAGGCCCAATAGAAACACTGCTGGGTCAAAGGGTATGCACAGTTTGATAACTTTTTGAGCATAGCTCCAAATTGCTCTCCAGAATGGCTGGATCCATTCACAGTTCCACCAACAATGTATTAGTATCCCAGTTTTCCCACATCTCCTCCAACATTAGTCCTTATCAGGGTATTTCTTGATAGTTTCTTGAAATATATCTACACTCTTAACATTGATCATGGTTTTCAGGTAATCTGATAATTCTTAGAGTATCTCCTCTGAATCAATTTTCCTGGTCAACTGTTTTTCCAATGAGATATTTAATATTTTCTTCTATTTTTTTCATTTTTTGAGTTCATTTTTATTATTTCTTGATATTTCATTTTCTTTAGTGAGTTTTTGTACCTCTTTTTCCATTTACTGAATTCTCCTTTTTAAGGAATTCTTTTCTACTATGACCATTTGTACCTCTTTTTTCTACTTGGCCAAGTCTGCTTTTTAAGATGTTATTTTCTTTAGGGTTTTGTGTGTGTGTGTGTGTGTGTGTGTGTGTGTGTGTGTGTGTGTGTGCTGTGCTTCCTTTACTAAGCTGTTGACTTTTTTTTTCATGATTTTATTGTATCACTCTCTTTTCACAATTTTTCCTTTAGCTCTCTTATTTGATTTTTTTTTTAGCACAATGCTTTTTTTTCTTTTATTATGTCTGGTAATTTCCACAATATTTTGCAACATTTTCAACATATGAAAAGATCAAATGCTAAATAGTAGTGGATTGTTGTTATTTTACATAATTAGAAACAACAAATTCACATTTAAGTTTTTGCAAAGCTAGCAATAAATAAAGATGCCTGGGTTTTGAACATACTGTATCATGAAAACCAAACCAAAAAAATATATAATTTATTCATTTTTTTTCTACAAAATTACAGCCAAGCACTATAAAAGGTTAACAATGAAGATACTATATCTCTTGTAGACATAGATCTTATACACTGAAATGTTACATCTTGTACTCTAAAATACCATATTTCAAGAGTTAAAACAAGATAATATATGCTTATCATTCAAGTTTAAAAAATGATTTGTAAACTTCCTTATTATATTTAACATGTTCAATTAAAAGCTTTCAACTAATTCATGACAATGGATTACGCTACATATTTAAAGAGCTATCTTCTTTATTGGTGGGCTAAAATTGTTGTCCGATATCAAAATTCTAGTGAAGTACAAAATTGAAAGCACTTTCAATTTTCAATGTATGCGTACATTGTTCATAGTGGTGCTGAGGAGGTGTGGATAGAGTAGCTTAGATTTCAAACTAAGTGTTGAGTTTTTATCAAAGCAAATAGCTCAACAATAAGGCAAGTAAAAATCACTACCTCACCTCCAGCACTCTGGTGAGTTTTTACTTGACCATCTTTTCTGGGTAAACTTCAAGAACATAATCTTAAGTAAAAACTCTCTCAATCATTTTATACAAATTAAGAGATAGCATGAGCTGAAAGGACATGGAAACATGAACAAGAAATGGAACTTTTACTAGTTCAAAATCCTTTCAAACAATACCAAATGACTTTGGGGGATCATTTTAAGATCTTTATTTCTTTGTTAGTCTTCATGAAAACATCTTTTTGTGCTATTCTAACAACCACAATCAGCACATGTATTTATTTAAATGATTAAATTGTACATTTTGTGTATACCAGGTAACAACTTAAATCTCCATTATGTATTTGTGCTTCTGTTCTGGGGTACTTGATTGAAAAGGAATCATTTCTATAGGATTACATCTTATTGACACATACTTTAGCATAGGTCCATACTTGATTTCCCTTTTTGTAACATACTAATCTGCATAACTGCATAGCTATGAGATCCTCTTTTAAATTATGGTTCTTTTGTTCCTTGAAGCATTCAGTGTCTGTCCAAGCAATTTCCACAAATTCTCTGCTTTCCAGATTTTTATACTTCAGTTGTTCTTTTCCTTTTTTTATTTGTTCCTTTAGCACCTTTATTTTGGCTTCTTTTTGCTTTAGAGTTTCTTGACCAAATAGCTTATTAGTCGTTCCTTTTAGGGAGAATGTCCTCAAAGTATCTGTTGCAAGCTCTTCACACTGCTACTTTTTGGATGCCAGATCCTGAGCAACCATCTTTAAGTCATACTGCATTAGTTCATGTTTCTTATAATCCTCTATAAATGTTTCTGCAATGAAAAGGTTTTTCTTTAGTTGATCTGTATACTGTTCCTCTTCTAAAATATCATTGATAGAATATGCATATAAACATCCATATGATGTCCTGCACTCTGTAGTCTATCTCTTATTCCTTTTTTTATGGCACTCCATTCACTGAAAATTCATCCATAATTTCCATGGACTATATAGACCCCATAGAGTCAGTCTGCCACTAACTCAAAGAAGATGACAGACTGTAGTTCATCACTTAAGTGTTTTAGCCCAGTAAATCTCTTGTCTGAGTTTTTCACTCTGAATATAGAATTAAGAACTTTTAACCTGGATTCTGCCTTTAGCTGGAACCCTATTTCATTAACTCTCACCTTCCAGCTATTTTCCTGTGTTAAAAACAAATAGAAGATTTTGTCTCCAGGAAGGATAAAATGTGAAGCCACTTTTAAAAGTTTTTAAACCAATTCTTTGTCTTTCCACAAAATCAGGATCCATATTGTCTGCAGAGCATTGTTGCCAAATGCATTCTGCCTTCTTTTCAGGCAGAGGTGGGACAATAGTATATAAATAGTAAACTAGCAACTAGTTTCTCAATAATAAATTCACCTATACTGTCTCCAAAGAGCCTGGTAAGAACTCTCTGGCCTTCATTTGATTCTATTGATCTTGCCAGAATGATATAAGCTGTGTACGTTTCTTGCACATTCATGGCATTTCTTCCCAGTCCTTTTTTCTACTTTAGAAATGGTCATTTCAATTTTCTTAGACCAAAAATTATCTTCTGTCATCTGTCTGTGGACTTCAGTTTAAGAACTTCTGGATTACATGGTCTCCATGAATCTGTCCCTGAAGCCTGTAAGCCAGCCTTTGATCTTGCTTCTGATCCCAGTTGCTTCCTCATTCCTGGCTGCCACCAAGTTGGTGTCAGGGTCTCCCAGCAGAAGCTTTAGTGCTTCCTTCTCCATGGCAATGAACTTAGTTCTCGTTTGATACTTAAAAAATTTTTTTCTGAGTTCTTTTAGAGTCTAATACCAATTTTCTTTCTTTTAAACCTTTGCATATAGCTGCTTTAATTTTAGTCTTCTTCAGAGTTTGTATTTTGATCTTCACTGTCACCATACCTTCTTTTTATTGTTTTCTCATTTTCTCAGCCTCTATATTATCTTTTAACTTTATGTTAAAGTTGAATTCTGCTCTTGGGGTGGAGGGGGCACTGTCCCAAGTTTCAGATTTTTCATATTGCTGTTTTTTGAGTTTTCAGTTCTTTCAGTTTTCAATGACCACAAATGCTCATTTCTGTCCTGGAACTATGACCAGGGACTTTGTTCCTGGTGTTGCTCTTTCTTAACCTGGGATAGGGTATGAGCAATGCAACAGAATTCTGCTCTCAATGCCAGAAAAGGGACCCCTGTAATTTCCTTCTGATTAGTTGTCCAATCCCTATTTATGAGCTGAGAGCTCCAAAAACTGAGAATTCTTCCAATTCAATCACCCCCAAGGACTGCTGCTGTCTTGTTTGGAGCTCTACTCATCCTAGTGAGTCATACCTTTCCTACCAATCTTCTAAGTGGTCTGGGGCTGGAAAATTGTCTCACCCCATCGTTTTGTTGCCACTCCAGAAATCATTTTGAGGTGTTATTTTAAGGTGGGGAATTGGAGAGAGCTCAAACAAATCCTTGCCTTTACTCTGGATCTTGGCTCCATCCTCTATCCACTTTTTGATTCAATAATGTTTTCAAATGCCTGGGGGCATCCAGCATTCAGCAGGTAGAGTATGTTTGGCTTGGAATTGGGAAGACCTGAATTCAAACCCAGCTTCAGATCCTTACTAGCTCTGTGACTGTTAGCAAGTCACTTAACCACTGTCATTTTCCTAAAGTTCAGGTCCAATTATATCACCCAATAACAATATATTCCAGTGACTTCCCATCACTTCTAAGATCAACTATAAAATTCTTCATAAGCACTTAGACGTTTTAGAGATATCATTCTTATTTCCATTTAGTAATAACACATTTATATAGCAAGCACTTCAAGATTTGCAAAGTTTTTTATATGCATGATCTCATTTAATCCTCATAATAATCATGTAAAGTGATACAATTATTATCCTCATTTAACAGAAGAAGAAATTGCAGCTCAGACAGTTAAAGTGATTTACTCAAGTTCATACAGGATTTTATTCTCTATTGCCTTTCTCCCACACACCCATCACCATCACCTGACTGTGGAATTCTTCCAAACATACATTGCTGTCCACTTCTCCTTCCCTAACTCTAGCCAGTCATTTCTAACTGCTTACTTGTCATTTTGCCCTGAATATCTCACTAACATCTGAAAGACATCTTCTTACATTCTGTGAACTATCTTCTTGAACAAGAACCCAAACCTGTTAGTAGGGCACAATAGTTCAGTCATTTAAGAAGATGGTGTTTTGCAAGAGGATTGGTATTTCTGGACCTTATCTAAAAATATAAAAATAACAGACTCTTAATTAACAATTAAGTACATCTAACAAAAGCTGAATATGTATTTGGAGCATAGCAACTCTAACTAAAATAATCTTAAACTGAAAAGGAAATGGAGAGGAGGGACTTCAAGGTCAAATGATCAATAAGATTGCGAATTAGTCATTTTTTAAAATTCTTATGGACCTCTCAAAATTCTCCAAAGCAAGATTTATGCTTAAGAAGTAAGGAAAGTTTTGTTGTCTCTATAAGCTAAGTCACTAAGAACCCTAATGAAGTAATACTCTCACAAATTAACTGCAGAGAAGGCCAATCCTTAACCCATAATGTTATGGGAATTTTAAATTCCCTTTTATTAATTTTTATCATTTAGGACTCAGGACCATTACTCCTGAAACTTTTGGTTAGCCAAAAGTCTGTTTCCTTTTAACATTAACTTTGCCTGACAAAAACCTAACTTCTAGAATAATGTCAAGGGAAGAGGATTTGACTTTTCTTTATAAAAGGCAAAAGAGAATTTAAGTTTCTCAAAGTGATTTAGTTATTTGATTGCTCCCCTAGCTAACTGTGTAAGAAAGGATTTCCCTGCTGCCATTGTTCTTGACTATCCTGTGACATGTAAATTTTCCCCTTCAGTCAATCTATTATGAACCCTTTAAAATCAGTTTAATCTGTAGCTGAATTTAGTTTACCCACAAAGTCAGCTGAACTAGGTTTGTTTATGAACAAGATTATAACTCTATTTAAGTTTGTTCAACTTCTATGACATTGGAGAAAGCAAAGAATTATGAATCTTCTTTTCTTTAATTTATCTGGCCTAACAGCAATATATAAGGTTGCAATATGTAAAATAATTATTTCTATACTACTCTGATATAATTTTATCTATAAGAAGCCTTGCTAGAATAATAATCTTGCTTCAATGTTTTGTTGTGTTGTTTTTGTGTGTGTGTGTCTGAGATGTGAACCTATGTGTAAACATAATATAACCTAGGTTTTTATCTCTAAAATTTCTGTTTTATGGTAGATAAACTTCATCAGCTATTACCTATCACATAAAATCAAAGAGAAGATATTTTCCCATAACACTAACCTGCACTCACTCTGAACTGCTTTCCTTATCTGTGTTCATTTTCTGGAAGGCAAAGAGAAATACTCTGCAAGATATCAGTAAAGAAATAAATTACCCCTGGAAAAAAGAGAGCCTAGATATAGAATGAAACCTAGAGCACTAAAAACAACAACAATAGCAAAATAACAACAGGAAGACAACAAAGAAATAAAAGGGTTAACTAGAAGAGGTAATGGTAGAGAAAGAGATCTAAAACATCATGACTAAACTTTACATCTTTTCCCATCTACAGACAAATTAGTTGCTTTTGTGAAATAGGAGAAGGTATCTCAGGGAAGAAGGAAAAAGAAATGTAGAAAGAAATGTGTGATGCCCTAATTAAGTCCATGAAGCAAAAATAATTCTTGTAGAATCTCAATAAGAAGAGAGAATCTGGAAGAGAATGGATGCCTAAACAAATAAAGAGATTGCAATAAAGAGGAAAAAGGAGGGAAATTTTGATTATGTAGTGGGAAGGGATGAACTCAATGAAGAAAACTCCCATGGAAGTAGAGATTTGGTAATGGGAAATGAGAAACCTTAAATGGAAAGAATATGAAGGAATATGATGCTTAGGGAGGCTACTACTTCTGATAAAGCATTGTACTTCCATGAACGGTCTCTTGCCTCAGAAGTTCTCCCCTTGATCATCTTTTCCCCATTTCCCATGAAATCTTTAATTTGGATCAATACCCTCCCATTCTGCTGGATGTCAGTTGCCCCCAAGTTTTTGGATAAAACTTCTGAGGCAAGAGACCATTTAATCCTCCCAATTGGCACTTACCTGGATTTTATACTTAGGAAAAATGAGACAAGCAGAAGTCAAGTTTTTGGCTCAGGGTTACATAGCTAATAAGTGTCAGAGTCAGAATTTGAACTTAGATCTATTCTGACAGCAGATCCAGTCCTCCATACACTATGCTAACTACCTTAAAATAAGGTAACCAAAACAAAAACAAAAGAAGTTGAAGGGGAAGAGGGTAAAGGGAATTTTGTTTTACTTTACTGAGAGAAAAAAAGGAGGAAGAATTAGATAACTAGTTAAAAGGAAGAAAGAAAAAGGAACTAATAAATTAAGCAAAATCCCCAAACCAGGGAAAAGGATGACAAATAAGGGATATTGGGGGTTTGAGGTTGAAGAAAAGAGAACCTATGAAAAAAGATTTGTCTTAAAATAGATGAAACAAAAATAATGGAGGACAATTATTGTCTCAACAGAGTAAGAGGAACAAAAAAAGTCCTAATTAATATTAGAGCCAAATGGAGAAAAACATAAAACTAATTTCCATAACTTTTAATAACAAAAGTATTAAACAATCCAATAAAATGAAAGAGAGTGACAGATTTGATAAGAAAACCAGACCCCATAATCTGTTGCTTATCATTTAGTGTGTATCAGGGGAATCCAAAAAGGAAGAGTTGTGGTCATGCTATCAGATTAAGCAAAAACAAAAATTTACAACTTAAAAAGATATAGATAAGGAAACTACATGATGCTGAAAGGAGCTATATACATATACAACAAACAAATATCTACAATAAACTTGCATAAAGGAAAAAAAAATAACAAGAAGACATAGGCAATAACAAAATAATAGCAGTTGACTAGTGTTTCTCTATAATTTTAGACAAATTTAACAAAAAAAAGAAAAAAAGAATTGAGCAAATTGCTGGAGAAATGAGTTAAAAGACTTATAATATCTTCTAAAGGATATCCTAAAAATAGATATGGATTTCTTAGCACCATGCAAAACTTTTATAAAAATTAATCATATATTAAGGCACAAAGACATTGTAAACATGTATAAAAAGATGGCAATATTAAATATATCACTTACAAATAAACATAATTTAAAAATAGAAAAGAAGAGAATTAATGAACTGAATATGCATTTAAAAATTTGAAAGCTGGGGCAGCTAGGTGGCGCAGTGGATAGAGCACCAGCCCTGAAGTCAGGAGGACCTGAGTTCAAATCTGTTTTCAGACACTTAACATTCCCTAGCTGTGTGACCCTGGGCAAGTCACTTAACCTCAATTGCCTCAGGAAAAAAAAGAAAAGGAAAAAAAAAATTTGAAAGCCAACAAATAAATAAACCCAACATAAGTATAAATTGAAGGTGTTAAAAATAAGAGGAGAAATAGATAAATTGGAAACTGAAAAGGCTATAGAAATAATAAATAAAACTAAAAGCTGGTTTGTTAAAAAAAAAAAAAAAGACTGACAAAACTGACAAACTTTTAGCCAATCCAGTTTAAGAATTAACAAAATAGCAAACATGGTGGCATTATAACAAACCTAGAAAAAAATAAAAAGAATGATCTGAACCTAGCGAAACTGATGCACAAAAATCAGCAGCATATCTGTATGAAAAATACAATTCAAGAGGAAGTAAGATAAAAGGAAATTCCATTTGAAATAACTATAAAATTAATAAAATAATTGGAGATTGATCCATCAAAGCACACAAAATATTTGAATAGATTCAGTTACAAAGTGCTCCTTAAAGAAATAAATAACAGCTTTAATAGTTGGAGGAATATTCAGTGCACATGGCTAGGTTGTGCTATATAATAGACATTACAATAACAACAAAATTTACTTTACAGTTTTTATTGTGTAACTAATGAAACTTCCAAAGAGATGCTTTATAAAACAAGAAAATTATAAGGAAACTGTTTGGAAAAATAAAATATCTAGAATATCAAAGAAAATTATTTAAAAAGTTAGAGATGAAGGGAATAGCACTTCTAGACTTCAAATTCTATTATAAAGGAACAGCAATTAAAAAATATTTGGTAATAGTTTAAAAATAGAGAAGTAGAACAATGGAAAAGATTGACAAGGAAAGATCAAAAATGAAATGCAATAAACCAGAATTCTGTAAAAGGGAAAACATAAATTACTTTAAAAATAACTCCTTGATTGATAAAAAAGGGGGGGGGCTGGAAAAACTGGAAAGCATACTTAGACCATTATCTTATGCTTTATTCCACAATAAATTCTAAATGGATATGTGATCTCAATATTAAGGATTATACCATAAAGGAATTAGAAGAGAAGTAGATTATATATCTGTCTTTTGAGATATATACACACACACATACATATGCACATATATTTTATTTATTTTACATTCTTTTTAAAAATTTGAGTTCCAAATTGTTCTCTTCTGCTGAGAAGACAAGGAATATGATATCAATTATACATGTGAAATCATGCAAAACATATATACATATTAGCCATGTCACAAAAAAAACACTATTTCAATTTGACTCAGTTTATCAGTTCTCTTTCTGGAGGTGGATAGTATTTTTCTTTAGTCCTTTGAAATTGTCTTGAATCATTGTATTGATCAGAGTAGTTAAGTTGTTCATAGTTGATAATGCTTACAATATTACTGTTATTATGTACAATGATCTAGTTCTGCTTACTTCACTTTATACCAGTTTATGTAAATCTTTCCCGGTTTTTCTGAAATCATCTTTCTTATTATTTCTTATAGCACAATAATATTCCATCACAGTAATAGATCACAATTTGTTTGGCCATTCCCCAATTGATGGGCATCCCCTCAATTTTCAAATCTTTGCTACCATAAAAGAGCTGCTATAAATATTTTTATACAAATAGATACTTATCCCTTTTATATAACCCTTTGGGAAATATACTTAGTAGTGGTATTGTTGAATCAAAGGGTATACACAGTTTGATAGTCTTTTGGCCACAGTTCCAAATTGTATTCCAGAATGGTTGTACTAGTTAACAATTCCACCAACAATGCAGTAGGTTCCAATTTTTTCAATCTTTCTAACATTTGTCTTTTTCCTTTTATATCATGTTAGCCAATCTGATAGGTATGAGCTGATAACTGCAGAGCTGTTTTATTTTGCATTTCTTTAATCAATAGTGATTTTAGAACATTTTTCATATGATTATAGATAGCTTCGATTTCTTCTTCTGAAAACTGCCTTTTCATATCTTTTTTCCCTTTATCCATTGGGGGATAGTTTTTCTTTTTATAAATTTGACTCACTTCTATATATATTTAAGAAATGAGGTCTTTATCAGAGAAATTTACTGTAAATTTGTTGTTGCCATGTATAATGATCTCCTGGTGCTGCTCATTTCACTCAGCATCAGTTCATGCAAGTCTCTCCAGGCCTCTCTGAAATCGTCCTGCTAATCGTTTCTTACAGAACAATAATATTCCATGACATTCATATACCATAATTTATTCATATAATTAATTCTCCAATTGATGGACATCCACTCAGTTTCCAGTTTTTTGCCACCACAAAAAGGGCTGCTACAAACATTTTTGTACATGTGGGTCTCTTTCCTTCCTTTAAAATCTCTTGGGGATATAGACCCAGTAGAAACACTTGCAGTAATTTTCTAATTGATTTTTCTACTTCAATTTCTACCATCCCCAATCCACACTCCAACACCTGCCAAAGTACTCTTTCTAAACCACATTATGACTATATTACTCCCATTCTGGAAAACCTTCAGTGATGCTCCAATTCTTCTAGAATAAAATACAAACTTCTTAATCTGGCATTCAATATCCTAGACATCTGGATCTACTCTAGCTTTTTGAGTTTATTTCATAATACTCCCATTCATAAACTTTGTTTTGCATTCCTCAAACTCAGCATTCCATTTTTGCCACTGAACAACTGAAACTTACCTCTCCCTTCCATATCAGTGTTATGTGGTCCAGCACATAGGTAGATCCCATCAGCTTATGTGGTGGACACGACTTGTACATGTAAAGGATGTTAGAGAGCTTGCTTCTAGTATTGTGATGATATCCTCTAAGGGAGATGGCTTAGAGAGGCTCTGGAGCTGATTCCAATTGGCTAACTGCTTGGTGAAGACTTTGGCTTTGAAGAGATATAAAAAGGCCTTTTATTATCACCCACTTCTTTTGTCTCTTTTGCTCATGGGGGATGTTGGTGACTTTTTTGTTCATAGTGTCTGGCCAGACAAGAAGTTTTAGGGATTTTTCATCTTTGAAATCATGTGGTCGCAAGAAAGACTTTGGCACTTGGTCTTTTGTTTGTTCTTTCTTGTTCTGGATATAAGGAGTGGAGACCCTGTAATATACTAATTTCAAGGGGTACATATATACAGAGGATACAGAGTCCAAGTTGGCTTTTGCAGCTAGCTCATCATTAATGCCTTGAGGAGCAAGGAGCAACCTTCTACCACTGGTCATGCTAGTGAAAGTTGAAATGAGACTCATCCAGCAGTCATGCTGTATCTGGACATGAACCTGATGGGACTAATGTTGGGTAGGAACTGAGCCAAATCACCTAGAGTTGCTCATCCTTTATACTTGAAAAGGATCAATAACATCACAATGTCGGGGTCAAGATACAGTGTGTTTGATCGTGACTGATCACTCCAATACAAACTCAGAAGGTTCTACTGTAAGTCAGGCACAAATAGTACATTTGAACATTTGGGATGGAGATGTCTTGAAATTTGCACTCTCATGTTTCCTTAGTGCTATTGCTCAAAAAGTACAGCTTTTTCTCTGATATGGGCAGTACTATGCCAGTGTCTCCCATATCTCACAATCCCCTAGGCATTGGAGTAATATAGGAAATGTTTATACTTCTTTATCAATAAATAAACCTTTGGGCACCCAGGTGGTGCAGTGGATAGAGTTCTGGATTTGGGGTCAGGAAGCCTCATCTTCACAAATTCTAATCTGGTCTGGTGTTACACTTACTAGCTGTGTAACCCTGGGCAAATCACTTAACCCCATTTGCCTCCATTTCCTCATCAGTCAAAAGAGCTGGAGAAGAAAATGGCAAATCACTCCCATATCTTTGTCCAGGAAAACCCCAAATGGGATCATAAAGAGCCAGACAAATGGTTGAAAAGCAACTCAGTAAAGGATGAATTTTGAAATCCTTTCTAATTCCAAGATTCCTTAATTCTGCAATTTTTGTTAAGAGAGTAACAGGTTGAATTTTGATTGCATTACTGGAACTGATGGTTCTGAAGCACAAAGATGATAGATTCTTTCCTGTGCTATCTGTGAGCAGCTGGTCATGAAGTCTATGCCATGTATACCAGATTGGTAGGCAAGGTCCCAGGGCCCAAAACTGATCTGGGCTAAAAAGATGCTCCAACCCATCTGTGGAGGCAGCTTCTACAAAGGCTGTGCTGGACTGGAAAGTCATGGCCATCTGATTGGATCTAGAACATGCAGCACTTCAGCAACAACAATAAGAAGGTTTATTCCTTTTTAGTAGAATCAGAGAATTTTAGGGCTGGAAAGCATCTCAGAGGTGTGTAATCTAGCTGTTCTAAAACCATGGTGGCCAGGCAGCACAGCTGAAGGAGCATCTGGCCTGGAATCAGGAAGACCAGAGTTCAACTCCAGCCTCAAACATTTAGTAGCCATGGAATCTTGGACAAGTGATCACTTACACTCTGTTTGCCTCAATTTCCTTACATGAAAAAATGGGGATTTTCAGGATTGTGAGGATCAAACAAGATATTTGGAAATCTTTTAGCACAACAGCTAATATATATAGTATGTGCTATGTAAATGTTAACTATTATTATTATTGTCCTTTATACAAAATTCCTGATAAATGATCATGGAGTTTCTATTTTAAGACCTCTATTAACAGGAAACTCATCACTCTCAGAGTCAGACAATTCCATTTTTGTAGTTCTAATTAACAAGTCCATTTTTTCTCATATTTAGCAGAATCTGTCTCTTTATTATTTCTATCCATTGCTTCTAATTTTGTCCTCCAGAGCCAAGTAGAACAATTTTGACTTGTAAAACAATCCTTCAAACATTGTATATTGCTATCATAGTCCTGCCTGCAGTTATATTTTCTTCTACAAATTGGACAAGCATACCATCATTGCATTTATCCAAGTCACTGACAAGATATGCTAAACAAACCAGAGCCAAAGACAGAGAACTATGGCATTTTACTAGAGACCTCCCTTTACACTAACATTTATCCATGAATAAACACTCTTCAAGTCCAGTCTGATATGACTTGTTCTTAATCAGCACTTCCCATTCTGAGTGCTTATAAACCATTCCTTTAATAATACATTCTAGAATTTACTAGGAATCATCATCATCTTCACCAGTTTATAGTTGGAGTATTTAGTTACTTCCCCTTTTGTGGAAATGGGGATGTTTGCTTATCTCTAGTTCTGGGTACATTTCCTCTTTATCATTTTATTAAAAATTACCCACAGTGTTTTGGCAATCACATCTACAAGTTTTTTTTGGTATTACGTTCAAGTAGACTAGATGACTTGAATTTATTTATATGTTTTAATTCAGTTTTATTTTACTTCCAGTTTTTTTCCCTCCTCCTCACCCATTAATTGAAAAACAAGAAAAACAGCCCATTATGAATATGTATAGTCAAGCAAAACAAATTTCTACATTGGCCATGACATCCTGCCTCTGTGTGTGTGTGGGTGTGTGCACGTGTGTGTGGGTGTGTGCATGTGTGTGTGAGTATTTCAATCAACCCTCTGAGTCTATCACCCCTTTATCTGGAAATGGACAGCGTGTTTTATCATATGTCCTGTGGAAGTGTGATAGTTGGTTTCATTGTGTCACAGATTTATTGAGAGTATCTGGGTGCTTTCTTACTATTTTTTTTTTACCATTTTCTTACCCTTTTCTTGGGTTTTTATTCCATGTCAATCATTTTTGTTTTATCTCTCCCCAATTTGAAAGTCATTTTCTTGCATAGAGAAAACAAAGAAATGCAGAGTTGGGTCATTTTGCTTTCATGATCTCGTCTGTTACTACCTTTCTATTAGTAGCTGTAATTACTGAAGACCCTGAAAAACACATCTCACCATCAAAGTCCTTGCTACCATCTACTGCTTCAACATCAGAAACAGACACAGTTTTATTAGTGGAAATGAAAGTAAAAGAGATGCAGGGCTATCTGCCTTGTTGCTGTACACTAAGAAGAACCATTGGACCTTAACATCTCAGTCACAGCTGAAGTCTTCTAGATTTTGTTTCTCCCTCCTAGAACAGAAATCTTTGAAAACAGAGAATGTCTTATATTGCTATTTGTATCCCTATTTGAGAGACAAATGCCTCTCATCTGTTCAAAAATGTATCAGATGCTTACTTTTAGGTAAGAACTCAAAAGTTTGGATACTTAGTGGCTCTTATCAATAACTGTTGACTTCTTCCTTGAATTGGGATTTGTAGCAGGAACTTATCTAATTCTTCCAACTGATCTGGTGGCCTATAGTTGGGGTGGCTCCCCAGGAGCCAATACTTAAGTTTTCAATGTGAGCATTTACACCTTTATCAAAGACTACATATCCTAGCTTAAATTTACTGTTTTGTTGATTGTCTAGATTTAAGGACGTGATAGAAAAAAAAGGGGGGGTGTTAACAATGCAAATAAAACTTCGGTGAATTGTGCACACACTTTTTTTTTTTCCTGGAGAACAAATTGTTAAGCATTTGCCAGTACATCACAGCCTGTGGTACACTCTCACCTGTCTGTAATCTTAGTTATTCTGTAACACCTTTGTCCCTCCTTTAGTCCTAATTTAGATATTCAACATCATGCTACATTTCTTAGTTGAATACCTTCTCACCTTCTACCTAAACTTCCATTTTGATTGCCCAGTCACAAGAAGCATTTCATCAAGTCTCGGGAATATTGATGATATCATATTACCTTCTCTCCTTATTATCTTTCATTGATTTTAGAACTCCAATTCTATGGACTGGTACATGGGCATCAGAGCCCATGAGTGTTATTTCTTCTTCCTGTCAGTGTCTCTCCTCTAGATTACTGAATACCTCTATTTCTGTTCTTATTCTATCATACCTTCTATTTTCTACTTAATTTTTTTAAATTATAGCTTTTTATTTTCAAAATATATACATGGATAATTTTTGCCATTCACCCCTATAAAACCCTGTGTTCTATTTTTTTTCCATCCCTTCCTCCCACTCCCTCCCCTAGTCAGCAAGTGATCCAATATGTGTTAAACACGTGCAATTCTTCTATACGTATTTCCACAATTATCATGTTGCACAAAAAAAAAATCAGATCAAAAAGGAAAAAAATGAGAAAGAAAACAAAATGAAAGCAAACAACAACAAAAAGAGTGAAAATACAATGTTGTGATCCATATTCAGTTCCCATTGTTCTCTCTTTGGGAACTGCATCCACTTTAGAAGAGGCATCTGACATTTTTCTCCCTCCTCCTTTCTTATTAATTCCAAACCCTTATATTGCTATCAGTTAATCTCTAAGAAAATACATCTATCATGGACTTTATGCTGCTTTCCTGCACCTAGGCCATTATTTCTGTATCTTAAGCAATGCCTGGGAATACCACTCACATTCTCCTATTATATAACTTCACTTATATAATTCAGTCTTCTTCTCTTGGTTTCTTCTTTCTATTACCTTCTATCTTCCAACCTCTTCTTCCTTATTCGTTTGGCTTCTCTTTTCTTGTAGCACTTTTCTCTTCCTTATTTTCCTTTGGGGTCTATTTTCCATATTTCTGGGAGCAGAGATTTAGAGATGAAAGAAGTCTTGGGGGTTATCTATTCTAATTTCCTCCATTTTACTGAGAGGGAAACTGAGATCCAGAACAGTTATAATTCTAGAGTTGTTTGGAGCATTAAGAGGCTGAGAGATTCACATCCAGGGCCCTGACCCAAATCAAGGCCCTTTCCACACTATCCCCATGTCCCTCCTTCAGTTTTGATCCCTCCACTAGTGTTCATTCCACTTTGACCTCACAAATATTCTGGAGAGCAGAAAAGCTCTTCCACCTTTTTCTCCAGCAGAGAGAATGATTTGCCCTTAATGCAGGATTATCTTTTTGGCTTCCTGTGGCTGAAGTACAAAGGCAGCACAGTCTCTGTGAGTGGTAGCTTGGCAGGAAGAGTCCTTCTGTTTGGGTCACAGCTCTTAGTCAGATCTCCTTGCCAGGATCCAGGACCTCACTATAGGAAGGGCCCATCTGCTCCTGGCACAGACACTGTACACAGGGAGATGGGCAGCCTAGATTGTCCCAGGCCGGAAATGGAAGTGTATTGATGTGAGAAGTAATTAGATCAGAAAGAGACTCCAACTAAATCATAGCAACATTTAAAAAATTTATCTTTTATTTATCTTTATCATTCATAAAAGTGAAAAGGCGGTTTTCACTCTGAGACCTCTCCTTTTAATCATTCCTTTCCTCATCTACAAATCAGAGTTTAGGATTTGATGCCCAGAAAATAAGGACCACAAAATGAGGACTATTGCCATACGTTGACTGTGATCCCCTCTAGAAATAAAGACCATTGGTAGTTCACCTATCTTGTGTCACCAGTATATTTATTTAAATCTTTGGTTAGCGGCTGGTACTTTGAGACTATAAATTTTCCAGGTTATTTATCCTGCCCTAAGAGCCTCCAGTGATACTACGTCTTACTCAAAGTGATCATGACCCTCATTACCACCTCCATATGACTCTATCATAGCATATATTAAGGGAATTTCTAATTTTCTTTTTTTCTTTGGGCTTTAGGGCTATTCCTACTGCAATTTTTGGTTAACTAAAAATTTGTTTTAATATTTACCCCACCTGAACAAAAGCTGTCCCCTGAGATGTAAAATTGTTCTTAAGAGATTTAAGCATTCCTTTGAGAAGAAGCCAGAAGGATAATCTAAATAGTACCTGACTCCTTGGTGACATGTTAATTCTCCTTTTCTTTTTTTTCCTGAGGCACTTGGGGTTAAATGACTTGCCCAGGGTCATACAGCTGAGACCAGATTTAAACTCAGGTTCTCCTGACTTCAGGGCTGGTGCTCTATCCACTGTACCACCTAGCTGCCTCTAATTCTCCTTTTCTTTTCTTTTTTTTTTTTTTTAAGCTTTTTATTTGTATAACATATGTATGGGTAGTTCCCCAACCTTGATCTTTACAAAGCTTTCCAATACAAATTTTGCCCCCAAGTCCCCTCCCCTCCCCTAGATGGCAGGAAGTCCACTACATGTTAATAATGTTGAAATGCTTGAGAAGTTATGCAAGAAAAATCCTATCTACAAGAAAAAAAAAGAATGAGAGAAAGGCAACACAATGCAAGCAAATGTCAATAGAGATCATGAAAATTTTACGTTGTGGTCCATATTTCATGTCCCTCTTTCTGGGTGTATATGGTTTTCTTCAGTGAACAACTGGAACTGGTTTGAGACAATTCTTTATTGCAGAGATCCATGTCCATCAGAATTGATCATCATGTAATACTGTTGTTGCTGTGCATGATGATCTCCTGGTTCTGCTCGTTTCACTCAGCATCAGTTCATGCAAGTCTCTCCAGGCCTCTCTGAAATCGTCCTGCTGGTCGTTTCTTACAGAACAATAATATTCCATAACATTCATATACCATTCTCCTTTTCAATCAGCCTATTTGTGAACCCTCTAAATGTAGTTTAATCTGCAACCTGACTTCATTTACCTAGAATGTTTATTTAAAAAAAAAAGATTGTACGAGTTTATGACTCTGTTTAACCAAATTTGTTCAACTTTTATGACACTGAAGGAAGTATGGGATTATGGATCTATCATCTTAACTTTTACAGCCAAAGAAGAATGTACAAGATTACAATCTGTAAAAGACTTATTTGTCTATCACTGACATAATTTTACCCATAAGAAGCTTTATCAGAATCTTCATGATGGTTCAGATTTTCTCTGAGGCCGGAACCTATGCTATTTTCCATACTGTGGTAATTATCTGACATTTACCTACTACCTGAACTCAGAAGGGAGAGATTTCTCTCATAACACACACAAAAGCCAACTCCAGGCCTCTCTCCATGGCTAATGCTTTTGGTAAAACTTAATATTCTACTGCTGCTCCCTATCCTTACACACAGGGAAAACACACACACACACCCCATTACTTAACACAATAACTCATTCATAGCAAGGGCTTGTTGACTTGATTTAATATATGCAAGAGTGTGTGCACACACGGGTCAAAACAAGGAATTTAGTGACTTATTCCCTCCACTGCTTGCTGCCTTCTGACGACACACCTGGAGAGATCCCACCAGGTATATTTCTCTTTAACTCCTCATAGTGGGCTCCTTCAGTTTTTTCTTTCTGCAGTTCACAGTGAGTAAACTACAGGATGTGATCACAGTAAACTCATAAGAGGAGGTTATGGAAAGGTGTTAGAGCATTCTTGAGGCCCCACGTTGGTTGTGTGCATCAGGACACACAGCCAGGCTTATTTAAATGTTTGCTCACCAATTCTAAGCTTCTTTTAGGTTTGTTTCCACCTTCTTTGCATGTATTTTCCCTTAGCTGTTCTTGATCACAGCACAGGATGCAAATGAGTCAACATCATTCCTATCATAAAGCATTGTCATTCAGGAGAGTCTGAGAGAAATTAGCAAGATTAAATGTCAATTTGGTTTTGGTTCGTTACAAATAAAAGTTTCAAAAAAGAAGAGGAGAGTTTGTTTTTTCCGTTTCCTTCAGGTTCACTTGAATGGTCTGCTTAGAAGATGGCCATATACATGTTTGTGGTTAGGGTTTTTTTTTAATGGGGTTTCTAATACCTTTCAGTTTTATAACAGAACAATCTCCTTAAAATTGCAACTTAATGGAGGAGGGAGAGTTACACTTATCCTAAGACCTTGTTTTTAGATCTTTGGATTCTGAATAGGAAACAAAAATAAAAATACACATAAAGCACTCATCTCTTCCTCCCTCCCCATCCAGTTACTCATATGTTAATTATGAGTCAAAAGAAATATTGTGAGACATTGAGCTTCACCAGGTGGTTAGACTGAATAAAACAATCCTAGTAGATAATAGAGTTAAAGGCTGGAAGGAACCTTAGTGATTACTTTGTCCTATCCCTCTCTCTTTATAGATGAGGAAACTGAGAGGAAGTTATCCAAAGTCACAGAAAGAGCAAGGCTTCAAATCTAGGCTAGGACTTCTTCCATTTCACCCTGCCTCTGGTATCTTTGCTTTGATTATTTATTAAAACTCTGGTTCTAATAGAAATAGAACTGTGCTGAGGGTCCTCATGAATGTGACATAGCATTAGTGCCAGAGGAATTATCATCTTTTGAAACTGTATTTTACTATTCTGAAGAGAAGGATTGGAAAGTTTCTATCTCTAAATATAGAAATGTAGCAAGGATATTTTGGGTTTTTTTCTTGAGATTTCTAGGGCATTATTATGGAAGGTAGTATGTTTTTTTTTCTTGAGATTTGTAGGGCATTATTATGGAAGGTAGTATTTTTTTTTTAAAAGCATGGTCTGCTGCAGTATGAACTCCCTCTTAACTGTTAAATGCAATTCGTTGGAGAAGTACCAATCTTTTCTGCATGAACACTGCCACTATTTTAGATTTAGATGGGGCCTATTATCTTGTTGGATTGGCCTTGTGCATTCACAATGGGAGTCTTAAATTAAATGGGAAGTCTTAAATTACCTTTAATCCAGATTACCTGAATGCACTTCTTAATTATGTTTTTCTTATAGGTATCTTTGAGGGACAAGGCTTTCCTTTCTGCAATTCAGTAACTGAAAGTGGCCTAAGAAATTCTACAGCTATGGTTTTCTGAAGGAGCTCAAGCTTGTGTTGCAAAATAGACAGTGTTACCAAAACCTAAAATAACAGAAGTTATTATAGCCATGTGAAGTTTCTAAGCTTATTCACATTCTTTTCTGAGATCTTTTATATATTTCTATCAAGTGCCTGCAGTAGTCTAAGGTCTCAAAGGAAAATGAAGTTGCATCTGATTCCATACTCCAACCCCATCAGGGGGTCTGTATACAGCAGGCACTTAATAAATACTTGCTAAATGAACTGAAGTGACGAGCTTGTTTGTGTTTTTTCTATTTTATTGGTGGGTGTTCCAGGTGGCAATTTCAATTACTAAAAACATGGGGGTTGGGCAGGACCATCACTCTTTATTTCTGTGACCAAGACCCTCCAGTAAACCAGAAAAGGCCATTGGATTGGAAATCAGCAATTTAGAATATGGCATCATTTTTCAATATGAAATCTTTTCAATATTCAATCAGGAGGTAGAAAGCAGGCTCAGACAAAAGTTTCTTAAAACATGAGAGATCAGGATATCAGTGCTTCAGATTAAAGTAACATTCAAAGTAAGAACTTTGAATTTTAAAAAAGGCCCCCTTAGGTCTTCAGGATGGAGAGACATTTTATACCAGTAACTAGTGGCCAGAAGCATATGGTAGGACTGACTGTCCATGCTGGCTAGTCTTTGGTCAACTCAAACAGTGTCTAGCCATATTCCTGGGCCTAAACGAACTTTTTTTGGAGTTCATCCCAGGGCATGAGAAAATAATAATTTCTTAAGAGCTTTCTAAATTTGGGGCAATGAAGGGAAGGCTCAGGACTCCTTTCCACTAGGTGCAGTCTAAGCTTCTCCCTGGGAAATAGGAAGACCAAGATCACTGGTGTACTTTGCTTAAAGGGAGATGTGGTGAAGGCTTCTGGAGCAGGGGGAAGGCAGACCACATATTGTATTCTGGTTAGTCTCCTGTTTGTCAAAAACTCTAATCATAGAACCAGGTTCCCTTGTTGGAAAGGGAGGTGCTAGGGCCCGGCTGGGAGGGGATGGCTTTGTTGTGTGACCACAGAAGCTGTTACGTACTAATTTCCTCTAGGGCTTGTGATGAAGTCAGTAAACCACAGGGTTTGCAGGCGCTGCTCCTACAGTGGTTCCTCGGGGTGTCTCGACCATGACACCCCTTTGACATGCCCTTTCCCAGCCCCCTGACAGCCTGGGGTGCTCCTGCCTGGCACCATGGACCAGAGAGAAATCCTACAGAAGTACCTGGACGAGGCCAAAAGCAAGAAACTGGTCCGGGAGGCCTGTGCTAGTGAGTTTCTGGTGAGTCTGATGGAGACATCTCTGTGTGCATGGGTCTCAAAGTGCCTAAGAATTCTCATCTCTTTTAACTGTGGGGTCCAGACACTAAAGGAAGGTAAGCTCTCAAGAAAGAGCAAGTTAAAAATTGAGTTCCTTTGGGCTGTTTGTCTCTTCTTTATAGATTCCCTCCCAGATTCTTGCTTCTCAAATTTTGTTTGCTGTTTCTTTGGATTAAACAGAGGAAATAAACCATTACAGTCTTGTAAATAATAATGTGGCTTGGATAGGCAGAGTTCTCTGGACAGCAAAATTGGGGTTTATGTTATAGAGTCTCAGAAGTAGTTGATATGAAGGGGTCAAGGGCCAGAACTGATTCCTCTAAGTATCAACACTGATGACTTGGCCAGCTCCTTGCTCTTGGAATTCTATCAAAGACTAGTGGAAGTCAGAAAAATTAGCTGCAGCGTTTTCTTCCGCGTACATAGACATTTTGTTTTAAAATAATTAAAAATTCATTTGTGCCATCCTAAAAGAGCAACATCTTGGATTTCTTTTACCTGGGGCTTGGGATATGAGGGAAAAGATAGAGGATGGCTATTAGGACTAAGTCTGCTCTGTTAACCTAGAGTAATGAGGTAACTCATCTGTGAGAGCTGTGAATGAATACTGTTTTAATATCTACTCCCTTGCTGCTTTACATGTGCCAGGATGAGGATGAAAGTCAGTGCTTTGCTTTAGAATGCTCCCAATGTCTCTGGTGGAAAGAAAGCCCAAACCTTCTAGGCTGAGTCCCCAATCTGTGAGATTCAGATTGTATCCCCAAGCTCAGGAATCCGTGTGGGAGTTTAAAGAGAAATGGCCTAACTCTTTGGGTCCCTTTGGGATGGGGCTGTTGGAGGAAGGAGGCAAGGGGAAGTTCGGGAACTCTTAGACATGTGCTTTCTCACCCCATGTCTCCTAAAGGGAATCAACACTCTGACATGAAGGAAAAACTGAGCCTCGAAGCACTGCCACCCCCTGGTTTTAAGGCCTTGTTTTTGGGTGGTGATTAAGTGGAACCCCACTGTTCACTGACTCATCTCCTGCAGTGGAAAAACAGAGCAGCCAGCCTGATCCTGAGCTGTACCACCTGAGGGTGGCGGGTGTGGAGATGGAAAAGAGCTTCAAGGTGCCAAGGGAAAAGTGGGTCGTTCCTAAGAAGTGATGTCTTTTCCACAGGGATCTTTTGGTATTGATTCTCTCAAGGGAGACTGATCAGATGGTTGTAAATTTCAGGGCTTGTACCCTGGACCTTTCTTTACAACTTCAACACTTAGCACAGTTAGCACCCAATAATTGCTTGCTGATGATTTGAATGATAGAAATTCTTGAGCTGGTGGTAGAATTGTTTTTATTAACTCTATCCTCTAGCCCCCAAACACCCACACCCATCCACACCCACACCACCTGTAGCCATCACTGAATGTTACTTCAGCTAACTGCAGCAAGGAGACCATCAGGGGATTTCACTTGGGGTAGTCCATACTCGGGACTGTCTCTACCCAGCCCTTGCTGATCAAGTCATTCCACATGCAATCTTCATCATATCTTAGTTAGCATCTAGGATCAGATGTCTTAGTGATCAGTTGAATCAGATATAGATCAATGACTCTCAAACTTTTGCACCTGAGTATTATTTGTTAGGACAAGGTGTCCTAAGGACTACCTTTCTCACCTGCTCATGTCTACCATCATCAATAATTCCCCTAAGGTAATAACTGCCTTTTGGTCCTTTTCACTCTTGATTCTTTGACTTGCCTTTTTATTTTGCAGGGAGAGAGGGTCGATGGAGAAATACAATACAAATATTACACAAATATTATACAATACAAAAAAGAAATACAAATGTCCCTACGAGAGTAGGAATACAGTTGGAGAGACGCAGAAGAGAGGAATGAAGAATAAGGAACATGTAGCATATTAGACCAGCATGCCCCGTATGGTATCTTTCAGAAATTATGATATAATAGAAAGTTTGGGATGAGCAGCCAGTCCTACAGAGTTAAAACAAGTCTTATGTTTATGCTAAGACTTGGAATTTCTCCCTTTAAATACCCGCAGGTAGCTTTCTCACCTTATCCCAGAGCAAAGAGATAACAGGATTCTACTGTGTCATTTCTGTTCTAGGCTAAGTGTTGTCACTAGCATGGAAACTTAGCCCAGAGCTTTTATATTCTAGTGAGATTCCATCAACAAAGCCCACCTTTACTGTTTTCTCTCTCTACTAGTTGAGAAACTTGGGTGCCGACTAACACATTTGGCCATGTGAGGTTTTCTCAGCATTTTCAGAGCTGAATACTAAATTGATAGAACAGGAACATAATCAGCTTTCCTTCTAATGATACTCCATGGGTCAAAGAAAGAAATATATAGAAAGAAACAAAAGAACAGATCTAGAGAAAGGGACAAAGGACAAGATATATAGATAGAAACAAAGAGAAAGAGAGAAGAGATAAAAAGAAAGGAAGAAAAATGGGATAGGAGAGGAAATGTAGTATTCTTAATTCTGGAAATACTTTGGTTTTCTTACAGATCTGATCACATTCTATCTCATATTATAAAAATATTTTGACTTGCCTTTTTATATTACAGGAAGAGGATCAATAGAGAAATAGCAAGGATAGCTATCTTTCCTTTCCCACCCCACCTTAGTAGAACATAAGCTTCTTGAAGACAAGGATTATTTTTGTGTCTAGCCACAATACATAGCACATAGTAAGCACTGAAAAATACTTGCTGAATTGAATAAACAATTGATCATTCTGTTTTTCTTGTCCACGCTTAACAGTACTGTGTCTTTGTCATCATAATTCCTCTAATCATTAACCAAAAGATCCACATTCATAGCTAATGCAGGGTCTACAATTCTAATATTAAAGTCTCAAAGGTCACATATAAATAGTTGCATACAGCTCAAGGGCCCTACGCTGAGTAATAGTGATTTGGACTTAGAATAGTTTTATTCTTTTCTTTTCTTTCTTTGTTTTTTTATTTCTTAATTTATTTTATTAAAAAAAGAATAAGAAAAGAAAAATAGAAAAGGAATACAAAGCAAATGAAAAGAAAACAAAAGAGAATAATGTCATATGCATGCCAGAAGAATATCAAGGATTCAAAATATATAACAAAGAATTACCAGTTCAAGAAAGTATATATATATACACACACATATATATATATATTAGTGGAGGAAATTATATTCATGAGTTTCCATCTTTTCTTTACTTCCTTATAAATTGTTCTTTTATTCTCTACTGCATACATTTTTTACTTTATTTTTTTTCCCTTCTCATTTTTATAACAGAAGTACTATTTTTACTTTAACTCTGCCTCAATCTTTCTTTTGAGCTACCATATTGTTAATGTCAAATTTTTTATGCCAATCTTAAACATATGGTATACATTTCTCATGCAAAAAAAAAAAAAAACAAAAACAAAAACAAAAACCCAAACAAGCTATGTTGAGTTCCTTGAAATTGATCTCTTACATGTTAATTGGCTTTTATATGGTTAAATTTCCCATTAAGTTACAGGTTTTGTTGAGAGAAAGTCCTGAAAATCTGCAAGTTTGTTGAATGTCCATTTTTTCTCATTCAATATTATAACTAATTTTGCTGGACATGATATTTTTGGCCATAGGCTTAGTTCTTTGGATTGTCAGTAGATATAATTCCAGGACTTGCCATCTTTTATTGTGACTGCTGATAAAACTTGAACAATTCTAATTGTAGCTCTAGCATATATGAATTGGGTTTTTTTGTTTGTTTCTTGCACAATTTTCTCTTTGATCTGGGGGTTTTGAAATTTGGCCATAATATTCCTATGTGCTTTCCACAAAGGATCTCTGTGGAGTGGCAATAGGTGGGTTTTTCTATTTCTACTTTCCCCTATGTTCTATCACTCCAGAACAATTTTCTTGGATTATTTCTTACATTATTATATCAAGACAAGATTCTTTTTTGGTCACAAGTTTCAGGCAGTCCAATTATTCTTATATTTTCTCTTCTTGATCTGTTCTCCAGAACTGTCATTTTTCTTATGTTTCACATTCTGTTCTATTTTTTCATTCTTTAGAATCTGTTTTATAATTTCTTAATCTCTCATAGCTTCATCGGCTTCCCCTGACCAATTCTAATATCCAAAGAGTTATTTTCATTTTGAGACTCTCTACCTCCTTTTCTAGTTGGTTAACTTTTTTTTTTTCATAATCTTCTTGTTTTTCTTGGATGGTTTTTGTTGTTGTTTAGCTTTTCCTCAATGTCTTTCATTTGATTTTTAAATTCTTTTTTGAGTTCTATAAATTCTCTCTGGGAAGGGAGCTATTTCATGATACTCTTTGGGGGTAGAAAAAGCTCTTTTTACTTCAGTGTCCTCCTCTGAAGATGAACCCCAGTTTTCTCTGTTCCCATAGTAAGTTTCTGTGGTGAGATTCTTTCTTCTTTGCCCATTCATTTTTTTTAAATAAAAGGTATTTGGATAAGCACCTGTAATTGTGGGGTGGGGCGATGAGGTCCCTGGCTTCTCTTTAGCTCTCCCCTCTGACCAGGAACCCCAAGCCAAGAGCTCCACCCTCCTGCAAGTGCCCGCAGCCAGCAGAATCACTACCCCGCTGCCTTTGCACTCACTGGGTGCTGGTTCCTTCTTGCCTAGGACCAGAACAAGCAGCACAGGTGGGCCTGGTGTTCCTAATCATCTGAGGTTCCTTCAGTCTTCCCAGACTCAGACCCTGACTCCACAAACAGTCTGGGAGGTGAAAGTCTCTGGGGCTCCTGCTGAGGCTTCAGCCAAGCCCAGCCAGCCCCAAGGTTCCCCACTTGGTGTTTCTATGGGAAGATAACCCAGAGATATTTGCACTTCACACAGGTTAATCCCCAGTTCAGGGTCCTTCTTCAGATATTCTCAGGTGGTTCCAGGAGGACCCCTGTTCTGCCCCAAATCTTGATTTTTCAATAATCTATATTCAGCCTGAGGCACAAATCTGTTCTATTTGTGGAAAGAAATCTGGAGAACTTGAAATTTGCCAACTTACTCTGTCATTTTCCCAAAATCTTAGTTTTATTCTTTTTTAAAAGATTAATATTTAACTTTCCCCCCCTTTATATTTTTTCTCCCTTTTTCTATATCACCCATTCTTTAGCACTAGGTATCCTTGGATATTACTCCATATTTCTCCACTTGTGCAGCATTGACAGAGCTGCAGAATAGGACTGAGAGAAATGATTATTAATAACCAATGATTCAGGAAAATTCAGATTTCCCCCTTTTACTTTATCTTCATTTTGAGATTCTGAGGATTGAGCTAACCTCCATCCGGACCCCACCCATATGGGAAGCCATTTATGCTCTAATCAGTTTTGGATGGGGAAAAATTCTCTGAATAATTGGCCAAACCTGGGGATAACTTAGAAGTGAAAAACATAATCAAAGTTCATTTAAATTGTTGTAATATTCATTCTCTTGTTAGTTATTAAATAATCAGAGTTGATTATCATCCTTGGGAACAGTTTTCTTCCAATGGGCCTACAAGCTGAGAACTAGTGCCCATGATTGTCTTTGGTCTAAGAAAGAAAGGACCAAATAATTGTCCTTTTGTTAAGATTTCAACATAATTAATAAACTGATTAAGTTACCCAGAAATTTTCTCTCTTAAACTTTTTTAAAAATGCCCCAGGACTTTGGGCCTAGATAGCAATTGTGAAAGGTGAGAGAATGATAGCTAGGGAGAACCAAGAAAATCATGTATCCAGTGTTATGGTCCCATCCCATAATGGCACATTATTTGCTTAATTCTCCCTGGCCATCATTCCCTCACCTTTCCACTCCTATTTGAAACAGGAATATGGATAGAACTATATTAAGTTCTAGTGGGGAGAGGAAGAGGGAGGAAGGGAAATAGGATGCAGAATACAAAAACAAAAGCTCAATACTTGGGACCACAGGACAATATGATTTACGTCTGAAAAGAGACCCAAACACTCTTCCTTATTTTACAAAATGGAAAGCTTAGACTGAGAGAGGGAGAATGATCTGGCAAGGTCACTCAAGTATAAATAACAGAGCTGAGATCCGGATCCATTAATCTTTCTACAATGCTACCCTACCTCTCCACATATATATAGTAAAATAACCAGAGAACAGTACAAGTTACCCTGTAGTGTTAAATGATGTGGTTAATTAGGAAATTAAGTGGTATATAATTTAGTGGTAATTGTGTAGTATGGATAATAAACATAATAGATGTTAAAGAAAAGACATCAATAAGGGATGAAGGCTTCCAGGAAAATTTCATGGATCAGAAAGGTAGGATAGAAATGGAAAAGGTGGATGGCTATCATATCGAAAGAAACATTATTAACATAGGTTTCCAGATGGGTCTGTGCATGGGGCCTGAACAGAACAATAAGACTGTTCTGATTGGAGCAGGTTTGTACATGGAAATAGAGATTATAGCTGAATATTAGACTAAGTTTGGACTTGATCCGGTGGGTTGAGGGGGGCATTATTTTTTAAAATATTAAAACAATATGGCTAATATGGAAAATGGTACATAATTGCACATGTATAATCTATATCAAATTATTTGCCTTCCCCAAGAAATAGGGAGGAGATTGGGGGGCAGAATTTAAAGCTCAAAATTTTTTAAAATGTTAAAAGTTTTTGTTTACATGTTTACATAAAATAAAAATTAAATGAAAAAAGTAACAATCATCTCAGCAGTTGGGAGGAAGTGGTTGTAATACACTCCAGTATTGTCCATCTCACAGAATTACTGTGAGGAAAGCACGTGTAAATCCTAAAGTACAGTAGTAGAATATGAGTTCACTACCATTATCTTAACTATAAAATGTGGAGGGGGAAGAAGAGTAGAATAAGACAGAAAGCTGGTCTTGAAAATGGAAGATCTGAGGTCAGAGTCCACCTCTGATACACATTTGCTCAGTTATCATGGCCAAATCACATAACCTCTGGCACTTTCCAGGTAATTCTCAAATTTCAAATTTCAGAGCTTTGGGACCTGAATAGATCAACGGAGTTTCCTTACTGGGTAAAATCACACAGTGCTTGGCATGTAGTAGGCACTTATTAAATTGACTGATCTGTCTGAAGAAAAGTTTTAAAAATAAATTAGAATAAAATAAAATAAAAAGTAGCAGAACAACCTAACAATCATCAGTGAAAAGCATCAAATAATCACACACAATAAGGACATTCATAAGTCTGGAACATGTTAGACTATGCCATTTATTTTATTTTAAACCAATGCCTTTTTAAGCCATTTTTTTCAATATTATACTCTCCCTTTTAACAAAGAAAAAACAGCTAAACAAAACTGTTTATGCCATAAAGTAACTTAAAATATAAGTTACAAACAAGTGCACAGAAGATATTTAGGCTGTCTACCATACCAAAGAAGCTTTCTTTTAAAAATATAATTTTATTGAATGCAGATGCTGTTCTGAGTTCATTCATCTTGGTTGTGGTGGTTGGTTTTTTTTTTATCATTTCATGTTAGTCCATATTTGTCTGTCTTCACAAATTATCATTTCTGTGTTTAAACTATAATATGCTAGTCCATTAATGTCATGGTTTATTCAGTCATTCTCCAAGCATCAGGAATCTAAATTGTTTCCAGCTTCTTGCTGCTACAGATAAAAAAGCTATAAAATTTTTTTTGTGTAACTAGATCTTTATTTTTCTTTTCATGATATATTTAAGATAAAAGCCTGGCAACTGCATCCTTGGGACAAAAGGTACAAACAATTTTGTAACTTTTGTTTTGCTATCAGATTACTGTCTAAAAAGTTAGCTCTAGTGGAAAGTTCTACACAATGACTATTTCCTTGAAATCCTGCTGACATTAATTTTCATTACTTTTTTGCCACTTAAAAACATTTAGTAGATATTATAATTGTCTTGATTCATATTTTTTCTGATTATAGGGGAAGGCAAAGTTCTTCCCAAATGGATATTAATTAGATTTCCTTTCAGAAACAGTCAATTCTTGTGCTTTGCCCATTTTCCCATTGGCCAACATGTAGGATAAATGATGACTAAAGATCAGTTCTTGGATTTGTTATCTGGTTCCCAGACAATAGTCTGGTTTTATGATAAATTTTGAAATCCAGCAAGAGAAAACCTTTTCTACTTTTGCATGTGTGTTTTAATATGTTATCTAATTGTCTACCTGTTAGTCTAAATTTTGAATATTATGGTAGTAAATCTGTAAGATTAATTTGGAATGGTTTCATTTACTACGCCTAACCATAAGTATATTGATACTTCCATGAATATTTGATTTTATCAATGTGAGTATTCTCTCCAATGATGAATGTATTGATCCATCCAAGCTTTTACATATTATGTGATTCACTCACATGCAGCCGTAAGTTCTTCACAAGTGTCCTCCCAAAATGGTGTGGACTTTGCATGGGTAAAAAGGGAACCTGCACACCATCCAAGAAGTCCACTTCCTTTTTTCTTCATGACCCTCTTGCTTCCATTTCAGGTCATATATCTATTTAAAGACATCCTTGTGCTGTTCTTCAGTGGTAGCCTATGGCAGCCTTTCCCCACTCAGCATGCTTACTTCTATTGCTCTTTCAGTAACCTATGACTAATTCTTGGGAGGTTATGGTATTCCATGACTCACAGACATACAGCCACTTAGCAGCTCTAGAAATATAATCATGTTCTAAAGGTGGCCTTTGTTTCAAGGAGAAATTTGGAGTCACTTGAAGATACAATTTCCCAAAGTCAAAGCAACCCATTTTTCTCCTGTTCAATTCTCAGACCAAAGTCTGTCAAAGATATATTGGTCAATCAGTCAGTCCTAATGATTGGGTATCCAATCGCAGACCTTGTTAGTATAAGCGTTCTTCAATGCTATCCACTAAACTTTTCTTGTCTGGCTTGTTAAACTGAACCCTTTTGAGTGATTGTGGAGCTCATTTCAGAGGTTCTGTAATATCTGATACATTTATTGCACATCAATTTATTTCTTTGAGATGTAGTGAGAGAGAGGGAGACAGACAGAGAGAAAGAGGGAAAGGGAAAAGGAGAAGTAGAGAGAGAGAATGAGAGAGAGAGTAAGAGAGATAGAGACAGAAAGACAGAGAGAGGGAAAGGGAAAGAAGGAGAGGGAAATAGAGAGACAAGTGAGAGAGACAGAGACAGAGATAGAGACAAAGACAGAGAAGCAGCTTCAGATTCAGGAAGACCTAGATTCAAGTCTTGTCTCTGATACCTGCTGGCTGTGTCATCTTGAGCATATTAACTTAATTCCTCAGTGCCCTCATAAATTGATAAATTAAAAAATTGTTTAAAAAAACCCCAAACCTTGGTTTTTTTACTTTTTTTGTAGAGTGCTTTTTCTTGTGGAAAATCTATTTAAGTAATCAAACCAATCAATTTTGTCTTGAATAATTTCTTGGATTCCAATGCCTTGGATTACTGACCTGCTAAGAACCAAGTCTTTCATAGTTGATCATCACACATCCTTGCTCTTAGAAAAATTTCTTACACTTATTTCATAGCAATGTTCCTCATACATCACATGCTACTTCTGGACTCCATGCTTTTGTGCTGCTTGTCCTCCATTTTCTCTGTCTCTTGGCTTCTTCAGGATTCAGCTCAAATTCCACTTCCTGGTAGAGTCCTTTCAAGGTCCCTTTTTCTCTTCTCCAGGCCTTGCTTCTGAAATTACATCCCAAGTAGTCTATTTATATTTGGTATACACCTAGCTGTTATATTGTCTAGAATCTAAAGTCCTTGAGAGCAAGAATGGTGTTTTTTACTTTACTTGTATCCTTAGCACTTAGCACAGAACCTGGCATCTAACAAGTGTTTAATAAATGCTTGTTGACTGATGTCTCTGTAACTGAGGTAACTTCCTTTTTCAAGTTTTAAAATTATTTTAAAAAATTATATAACTGATCTAGTGAGAATTTAATGAATTGTATGATGTGAGATATGGAATAAACTCATTATTGAACAATCTTCCAACAGTTTTTCTTCATTTCCAATGCTATTCTTCAGTGTTTTTTAGATAGGAATTACTAATTACAATTACTAATCTCTTCCACATATAGATTTCAGTTTTGAGATTCTAGCAACAGTTTCATTCATCTATTTTCTCTATTTCTCTAGTACCAGACAGAAGTAAAAGTAATTATTGCTTTATTGTACATTTTTATATCTAGTATGACAATTCTTTTTCTACTTTTTCATATGTGTTTTGATATTATATTATCTATTGTCTATGAAGTAGCTTATTAATATTTTGATTAGTTTTTCAGTAAACTTGTAAATTATTTTGGAACATATTAGTATTTTTACTATATTTGCTCCACCTAATAATAAGCAAGGGATATCCCTTCATTTAATCTTAGTTTTTTTTTTAAATTAGAGGAGTGGTTTGATGCCAGCAGGGCTTTAGGAAAATTAATCTGGTAGTGGTCAATGTGACATGTTTTGAGAAGGGGAGTGATTAGAGGTAGGATCATCGGTGAAAAGGATCATATCTCAAGTGATAAGTGAAAAGGACCAGGACTAGAGTGGTAGCAAAGGAAAGGGGGACAAAAGAGACAAGTTTTTAAGGATTTAATGATTGATAGAACAGGAGAAAAGGCAGTTGGGAGGAAGGAAAGTCCAAAGCTGATTCCAAATTTTTAAGTAGGGATTAGGATAGAGGGAAGGGAATGGAAACATGGTCATTTAAATCAGTGGTGAATTTGGGAATGGGAGTTTTGGCAAGAAGATAAGCTTAATTGTAGATGTGTCAAAAGTGAGATAAAGACTTTTTTTCTTTATTAAAGATTTTTATTTGCAAAACATATGTTGGGTAATTCTTCAAAATTAACCCTTACAAAGCTTTCCATTACAAATTTCCCCCCCTACTCCTTACCCCCCCAAGATGGCAGGGAATCCACTACATGTTAATTATGTTAAAATACTTGACAAATTGAATATATGTATACATATTTCCACATTTATCATTGTTGTGCAAGAAAAATCATATCTACAAGAAAAAAATCTGAGAAAGGAAGCACAATGCAAGCAAACATCAATAGAGAGGAGAAAAAGACTTTTAAATGGAAATGTGTTCTAGGCAGTTGGGGTTTATATGAGAAGCTGGGGCAAAATTGTAGAGTTTTAACCTTCTAGGATATGTTAGGCACTTGTTTACATTTCTGTTGGCATCCATTTCTGTACCCTATCGTGTTTAAAAGCCAAGAAAGTGAATATTATAAGCATCAATGCCAACTCAAGGGACTGTGGGGTTCACTGAATGATTGGATAGTATGGTAGTATTGAGTAGTAAGTGTAGGTATCTAGAACCAGGCTGCATTTAAGTATTCTTGTGCTTGTGGAAGGTTTCTAGGTATCCCTAATAATATTTAGTCCAACCTAAAGCCAGAAACATTTAGTATTAGTATTCAGTTTTGAAAAGATAGAAAGAAACAAAGAAAGAAAGAAAGAAAGAAAGAAAGAAAGAAAGAAAGAAAGAAAGAAAGAAAGAAAGAAAGAAAGAAAGAAAGAAAAAAGGAAAATAGATAATAGCTAGAAAGAATAGTTATTAAGCTCATATTCTGGGCCAGGTATTGTGCTAAATATTGGCAATATAAAAATAAAGCAAAATATTCCCTATTCTTGAGATTCTTACATTATAATGAGAAAAGACAAAATATAAAGGGGAACCAAAAGCATGGAGAAGGAGGGAGGAAGGGAGAAGGGGACAGTTTCTGGGGACTGGGCAATTAATGTTGAGATTGAACAGGCCAGGTGTTGAGCCAGAAGAGCCTTGGCTGTGGGCGTTTAATTCTAGCAGGGCTCTCTTACACCACCTTATATTTGCTTTTTTCTTTACACGTATAATGGAAACTTTCAGAAGCCTGACTGTCTTAGGGGTCCAAGAGTTGGGGATGTTTGGCTTTTGTATTTTCTTCTCTTTGTGGCTACGTCCACCTTTCGACACTGCCCCTCTCCACTTTCAAGGTCTTTAACTTAATTTCAATCTTTAGCAGGGAGGATGGAAGAGATAACCACTTCCTTCTTTGCCTTCAGCATCATCTTGAGTGATAAAAGCACCTCCTTACCACTTGTATGGCTCTTTATGGTCAGGATATTTGAGACTTGGATTGGTTAAAAGATGTGATACAGAATCATATTTGTGAAGAAATGTGGTGTAATGGAAACAACTTCGGACCCAGAAAGACTCTGAATTGAAAGACCTGGATTTGGATCTTAGCTTTTCTAATATTAGCTGCAAGAACTTCAGCAGATAATTTAACTTTTCTGGAAGTTAAATTTTCTTGTTTGTACAAGTATCAGGAAGAGTCTTAGAGTAGCAGGTGGGAATGCTATTCCTTATAAAATGAAGGGGTTAGGGTATCACTGATTACACTCTAAATCCTATTAAGTGATAGTTCAGCAAAGATTCCATAGTTAGTAAACAGGACTAGGACCCAAGTTTCCAAAATTTAAGTCCAATGATCTCTTCTCTATATCATCGGTTATTTATAACCTATCTGGAAGTCTTTCCAGTTCAGTATGCAAATGTTCAGGAAACTATCTGTGACAAAATTCACACTTGCTCCACCCGTTAGTGTTAATGCCTTGACTCAGTTATAGAAAAGAAATAAGTAGCACCAGATCAACTTACAAATTATTGGTTCTTAAAATGAGATGCTAGACTACATAATACAGAATAGTTATTTTTTCTGAAAATGAAGAAATTCAGTGACTTTCCTCACTTGTAAGGATTGCTATTACTATTTAACCTCAACTACCTCTAAGAATAGCCATACCTAGATTTCACTATTATGTGGAATTGCCACATTTCTATAGCCTTGAACTGAACTTCTACACTCTAACCACAATAGGCTGTCCTTCATCCATCCTCTCCTTCGTATTGAACTTATTTTTCCTAATCCTGACCCCTAGCCCTCTGATTCTTCCCTATTCCATTAATTACTCCATTATGTCCATTCTGTTCTGATTTGCCTCCCTAACCAGTCTGAATCCCACCAATGGTTTTTTTACTTCAATAGGGTATTCACCACCAGTTCTAGTCCCTTTGGCATATCATCATTTTCACTGGGCAGCTTCCAATCTGAGTCACTCTAATCATCTACTTTTAATATCCCTGTTTCTGGGCACTACTAAAAATGCTCTATAAATTCATGGCACTTAATCTCATCTGGGCCCTCACTGGCTGTGTGGTAATACTTATTTTGGAAGTCTTTTATCAGTTAATGATAGAACCCTTAGTAACTGTAATAAACATTCTGCTCTTCAAACTCCCAACTCCATTTGCACCTTCCCAGTCTCAGTGAATGATGACACTTCTTCCTTAACTGAGTAATTAATAACGACAATAAAAATAATTAACACATAGAGTACTTTAAGACTTAGAGAATACTTATTTATGTCATTTGTTCCTCATAAGAATGCTGGGAGATAGGTCTTATATTATTAGCCCAATTTTGCAAATGAAAGTCAAACAGATAATTAATATTTGAGGCAGGATTTGAATGCATCTTCCTGACTCCAGGTCCAAAACAATATTTACTGTATTACTTCTTAGCTCTTCAGTTTCCATCCTTATCACTTCACCTTTTCATTATATCTTTGCTCATCTTTTTTTTTTCTTTCCCTCCTCTCTCTGAGAATAGGATGAGTTTCCTCATCCAGGATACCTTAGCCCTCCTCAGCTCTCTCAGGACTTGTTCCAGCAATCAGCCCTTCACTCTTGCATCTTCCACCTTTCCCTCCCTCCCTGCTAATTTTCCATAGCTTATAAACACACTTGAATGCCTCGGTCCTAAAGACATGCTCCCTTGTTCTGGCCCTATCTTTGGTCTAACTCTCTTTCCCTTTTCTGCCTAATTTAGACCAAGTGATCTGCCCTCCCATCTACTTTCTTCTCCCCACTGTACAGTCTGGTTTCCGTTCTCAACACTGTCCTCTCTACCAAATGGCCTTTTTTCAGACCTCAGCCTTTTTAATTTTCCTTCACCCTTCAACATGGTTAACCACCCCCTCCTTCTCGACACTCCCTCTTCCTTTGGCTACTGAGACTTTGTGCTCCCTTAATGGTGCTGCTTCCTCCGTGTCCTTTGTGCTTCTCTTTCTTCTCCTGCTCCCCAAATCTGGTATCCCCAAAGCCCCATTCTCAAACTTCTTTTTTCTCTGCAGATCTTGTCTTCAGTAATCTTCCATCCCTATGGTTCCCATTGTTATCTTTAGGCACCCAAGTCCAAATCCTTAGCTTTGCCTTCTTGAGATTTCCATTAGCTTTGCCACCCTCCTTATACTCTCCACCAGGATTTTCCATTTGTATCTCAAGCTCAAAATGTTCAAAAATGACCTCACCTCTCCACCAAATCCTGCTTCTTCTCCAAACTTTCTTATTTCTGTCAATGGAATTGTCATCCTCTTAGTCCTATAAGATTGAAACTTTGGAGTTATCTCTGAATCATCCTCTTGCTTCTTCAATCAGTTGAGAAATCCTTTTGGTTTTACCTCTTCAATATCTCTTACATTTATTCCCTCCTTTCCATCTTCAAAGCTACCAGTCTACTGTAATAAGTTTCTACACTTACAGGATCTTTCCAATTTATCCTTCACATGGCTGCCATAGTAATCTTTTTAGTGTACAAGAATCTCTCAGCTTCCTGAATAGCTTCAATGACTACTAACAGTTTACTGAATTAAATCTAAACTCCTTAGATCGACATTTATGGTCTTCTATGATCTGGTTCAGTCTATCTTTCTAGGTTTGTCTTTTACTACCTCCTTCACCATCCTTTCAACCTGAACCACTTGCTGTTTCCCTAAATATGTATTTTACTACTTTTTGACATTTATTCATGTTCTTTCCTTTGATCAATTAACCAGCTAACCAATAAGCCCTTATTAAATATCTATTATATGTCAGGTATTAGGTCCTGGGGATACAAAAACAAAATTAAAGCAATTCCTTCCCTCAAGGAGTTTCCATTCTTACAATGGAGACAACATGAACATAGAGAAGTATAACTAGGTCCTATTTAGAGTGAATGATGAATCCCATGAAGTGGAGGCAAGTATTTCTGCTCATACTATTCAAAGTCATAATTATGTAAACTGGGATAACTGGTTCCACCCCAGTGGAAACATATGAATAAATTCAAATAATGTGCAGAGTACACGGAGGGGAATAACATGTGTATGTACACTAACGTTAAAAAAGTAGGATAGGGCCATGTTGTGAAATACCAGATGTCTAAAATGCTCTCCAACCACAGCTTTATTGTGTTGTATTACCTGATATTTTTAGCAGACGACACCTTCTCGTCCAGATTGTTTTTGATGTCCTTGGAAGAAATCTCTCCCTCAGATTTATTCTCATGGCTCTTCACTTTATACTTCTCTCATGAACTTATCACATTGGCATAATGTAGAGACAGAACAGTGGATCCGAAGCCAGAGAATGGGACCAAAAGTAGGGACTGGGCTAGTACCTGATTAGGGCAGATGATGAAACTCATGAAGTAATCACATTATTTGAATTTATCCATATATTTCCACTGGGCTAGAATCAGTTATCACAGTTTACAAAGACTTTGAATAATGTGAATTAAAATACTTGCCACCATTTCATGGAATTCATTATTCACTCTAATGGAATCTAGTTATACTTCTATATTTTTTTAGTATAGGGAACTCCATCTCCTAAGCAAGGTCAGCATGTTCTCTGTAATTTATAGTCTTGCAGAGTATGTTTTTGGCACAGTGCTTGGCACATAGTAGACAATTAATAAATGTTTATTGACTGATTGACTTTTCAAGTTGACAGCAAACAATTAGCAATTAATTAAAGTCCAATCTATAAACCAGTACTAAATCTCTTTAACTATGTTATCATCTAGCCCCTATCTCTCCATCTTATCTGCAAGTGGAACAAGAAAGATTTTTTTAATTGTTTTGCTGAAATCTAGGTATACTAGGTCAACCACATTCTCCTGATCTGCCAGACTAGTTACCCTATCAGAAGACAAGTGGGGTTAGTCAAAAATGACCTGCTCTTGTTGAAGCCATGTTGGCTTTTAGTGATCTCTCCTTTCCATGCATGGAGCACATTGGGCAGCAGATGTAAAAGCCCCAAATGTTCCACTTCTCTAGTGGAAGGAGGGAGGCTCATTTTCTTACCTCTTTTCCAGGACCAGCTTTGGTCATTATCCTCCCTCATTATCCTCCTGACTATTTCACTATAGTCATTTTGTGTTGTTTTTCCTAGTTTTTCCTATTTCATTACAACCATTCATCTGTCTTTCCATGTTTCTTCTGAATTCCTATTACTGATTTCTTAGGGTGCAATGAAATTCTATTGCCTTTTAAAAAAAAAAACTACCATCCATTTTAGCTGTTCTCTAATCAATAGTAATTTTTTGTTAGTACTTTGCTTCCATAACAGTGATGCTATGAATATTTTAATATACATGGGATCTTCCTTCCTGTCTTTGATCTTCTTGGTCAGACTAGCAGTCTTTATAAAATCTGAATTTGTTAAGAAGCTTCTACTCCATTCATATTAGTCTCTTTGTGGAATCCTTTTTTGTTTGTTCTTGAAATTATTTCTATTAATGTCTTCAGAATTCCTTTCTATTGAGCTTTCCATCCTTCTTGGGCTAATACTATCTATGGAATTTTAGTCATGAGATACTAATAATAATTATAACAATATAAGGTAGCATTTACATAGCCCTTTAGGGTTTGAAAAGCACTTTATATCCACACAACAGCCTTGTGGGATTACCCCCACTTTACAGATAAGGAAACTAAGTCTGAAAAATTAAGTGACTTACATTACCCAGAATTACAGTTTCTGAGGCTGCATGTGAACTCAGCTCTTCCTACTTTAAGTCCAATATTAGTAATGTTATTATCCTATCTGTCCTTTCTTTAAACTCTTTAAAATCTGCTTTTCTCAAATCAAAGATACATATAAGATAATGGAAATAGAGTTTTGAAGGATTAATATGACATCAAAAGGATCTAGACTAGGAGTAGGAAGAACAGTTAGGTGGCTATTGCACTAGTCTAAGGGAACTAAATAAGATCTATTTTGTTAGTTTCTTTGAGATTAACCCCAGTGGCTACCTTCCCCATATTGGGATGAATTTCTTCCTCACAGAATGGCTGGATTTTTATAATAATCTTAATAAAAAAAAGTGAAGAAATTCTAAATCTGACTGACTATATATGCAAATATATATGTACACACATATACATGCAGTATATATATATATACACATATATATATATACACACACACATATATATGTATATACACACACACACACACACACACACACACACACACTCTCTCCCTAAACTCCCTAAATAGTCTAAGCTGTTAAAAGCCAGAGCTGCTGGGGCATAAGAAGGAGGTTCAAAGGCAAAGAACTGCCGTGTTTGAGAGATTTTAAAAACAGTGGACAGAGCACTGGACTGAGAATCAAGAAGACTTGAGTTTAACTCTGACCTCAGACGCTTATGAGTTATACCACACTGGACATGTCATTAACTTTTGTTTCCTTGGCTATAAAATGGGTATGCTTATAGCATCTATTTCCCAGGATTGTTGTACAATAGCTGTAAAGTGCTTAGCATATACTAAGTGCTTAATAAATGATCATTTCCTTAAATCCTTTGTAACACAAACCCCTGAAACATTTCCCTTTCCCTGTTCTCTAGATCTGATGTCCTTCAGGAAAGAAACAAAAAAAAATGCAAACCTGAGATTCTGAAAGTCCTTTTTTGAAGAGTTTGTGTCTTTGGCTATACTAATGTTTGTGTGTGATACCTGGATTGGGAGTCAGAGGGCTTGATTGTAAATTGTGACTTTGTCATTGACCACTGCAGTTCACAGAGCCAGTCACTTAAAACATTCAGGATTATTGTTTCATTTGGAAAACAAAAGGGACAGACTATGTGACTTATTTACGTGAAAGAAGGACAATATTTATTCTGTTTGGCCTTAAAGGTGCCTGGAGAATCATAGATTTAGAGCTGGAACAGGCTTTGTAGGCCATTGAGTCAATCTCATTTTGCAAATGGGGAAATTGAGACTGAGTGAAATTAAGTGACTTGTCCAGGATCACCCAGCTAGTATGAAGAGGGAATTGAATCCAGAGCTTGCTGACTCGGAGTTCTGTGCCATATTTGTATGTGCTACCTCAAAGAACCAGGAACAATGGCTGGAAATGGTGCAGACAAAAATTACAGCATCAGGCTTGTACCCATCAATCCAGGTGTGTTTCAGTCACGTCCAACTCTTCATGACTCAAAGAGGATTTCTTGGTAAAGATACTGAAGGGGTTTGCCTTTTTCTTCTCCATCTCATTTTACAAATGAGGGAACTGAGACAAACAGGGTGTCCAAGGTCATAAGTGTCTAAGGTCAGATTAGAACTCAGCAAGTTGAGACTTCTTGACCCCAAGTCTGGCACTCTATCCACTGGGCCACCTAGTTGTCCCTATTAGAGTGGCCCCCAAGTAGAATACACTACTTTGAGGGAGTGGAGGATTCTCCCTTATCAAAGGGCTTCCAACAGAGATTGGATGCCTACTGGTCAGGCAAGTTCTAGCAAGAATTCCTTTTCTAGTATGGGCTGGGCTAGAAGCCACTAAGGTCCCTTTCAGGGATCAATTCTGTGATTTTAGAATGAAAGAATTTATAGAAGGAAGGGAAAAAGCAATTTTAAAGTACCTACTATAGACCAGGTTCTGTGCTAAATGCTTTACAAACATCTCATCTGATCTTTACAATGGCCTTGGGAGGGAAAGCTATTACTGTCCCATCTGACAGTTGAGGAAACTGAGGCAGGCAGAAAATAAGTGACTTGTCTAGGATCACAAAGCTAGTGAGTGTCTGAGGCTGGATTTGAACTCCAGGCTTCCTGACTTTGGGCTCAACCTTCTGCCCACTGTATCACCTACCTTCTCTCTATAGAGAAAAGAGTGGAAAGTTAAAGATTAAACTTTGGGAAATATACAAAATCAGAGAAAGGAGGAGAAAAAAGAAATGGAGAAGAGACTGTTAGAGACATAGGAGAAGGATGAGGATAATATGTCACAAAGACCAAGAGGAGAATGAACTTTGAGACAGAAAGAGAATTAAAGCAATAGGGACTGTAAAACCTATTGCCCAGAAGACCTCATCAGATAATAAAAACTTTGTGTTTTAATTTAGTTCAATAATTATTTGTTGAGTTGTGATTATCTTTCCCTTTTTCAAATTAAATACATTATCAGGAAAGTTAGGTCTTGACTTGATGGGGAGTCTGGAATGATACATGATACAGAAATGATTAAAATTTGAGTAAGGTCATTTCTTACGAGTTGCCAAAATTATGTGCTAGCATTTCCTCTGACCTGTAATTTTGGAGGGCAAGCCAGCACTAGTAAATGGAAATACTTCCTAGGGGATGGTTTGCTTTCTAGTAAAAGCTTATTTAACTGTTTTACTAATGCTTGCTTGCATACTTCCAACAGATTATGATGCTCCATTGTAAGGGATGAGCTCTAGGACTGAGTCACCTAAGCTTTTCTAATTCACTAATAGTCTTAGTTTAGATCCACAAAGATAAAAATTTGCTTTCTTAAAGCAAATCCATTCACTAGTTCGATGAGCATTTGTTAAGCCCCTGCTACGTAAAACATTTATTGAAGACCCTGCTTCTCTGGTGTTCCTAAGGTTCAAGAATGGAATGAACTGAGACTCTCATAGACCATCTAATATTAACAAGAAGTAATTAATTTAGCCATAGCACGGATCGAATACTCAGCAAAGATACAGCATGGATACAGGGAGACTCAGCCCCACTCAACATTCGGAAGAGTCTGGTGGGCTGAGGGGGATGGCTTTCAGGCGATGGGACAACTGACAAATATAAGAAGCCCTGACTATACCTGAGCCAGCCTTTTTTATACTCTTAGGTGACTTAGGAGTTTGGTAAATGGATGGAGCCTTAGTCTGCTGGACCAATTAAGTTAAGAGGATAGTTTCAAACCCTTTTAAGGAAAAACAAATCCAGTCTACATGGTTTAGGGCTCTTGGAAAAGATATTTCAGCCCAGGTGGTAGGGGCTACCTTAATACTGCACTAAGTGGTAGATATACAAAGTCAAAATAGAAAACTGCCAACAAGTTTAAGGTGCTCACATTCTACTTTATGATGCTTTTTGGCAGGAAACACAGAGAGACTGTATTTAGCTTGTATTTTATCTTCTAGCTGAAAAAGAGTGATCTCTGCAATAAAAATAGTATTCTCTTTCTGCTCTGTTTCTCTCCCTCTCTTTCTCTTCTCTCTCCTCTCCCTCCTCTCTGTCTCTGTTTTTCTTCCAGTCTTTCTCTGTCCCTGGCTCCCTATCTCTGATTATCTCGGTCTTTCTCTCTCTCTCCCTGTCTCTCCTCACTCTTCTCCCCCCTTTCTGTCTCTATTTCTGTCTGTTTTTGTCTCTGTCTCTCTTCCCTCCCCCCACCATTGATACTTTGGTTCAAGCAGAAACTTTATTTTCTGAGAATACCTGCCCTTTAAAACATCCACCACAGCCTCCTTCGGACTTGCAGGTGTTTGTGGCTCAAGGACACCAAGTGTTATGTTTCCATTCTTTAAGACCTGACATTTCTTTTCACACAGATGGGCTTTGGGGCTGTCTAGAAGACAGGCAACTATAGAGTGGAAAAGGGACTCTCTAGGGACTGTCATGTATCTCTTTGCTTTCCATTTATTTTCTCTTTATTTTTTTTTTATTACAGAAGCTGAAAAGACAATCTGCTAAGTATAAGATGGATAAAACATATCCTACAACTGTGGCTGAGAAGCCAGAAAATATCAAGAAAAACAGATACAAAGACATCTTGCCTTGTAAGTCTAGGGTATTTCGATTTCTTTCTAAATTTGTTTGTCTTCCTAAATTTACTCATCAACTGTCTTTCCTATACCTTCTATCTACTACTTCCTCTAATTTTCAAATACAACTATAACTTTTGGCCTTTATCATGTATGCTTGAAGATAAGCTATTCCTTTGGTTAACAAATATTTATCAATCCACGACCATTTTTCCATTAATTGATTTCTTTTATTCTGACATTGCCTAGATTTCTCTCTGTAACTCGTACTCTCATAAGGCCATCTCTTAGAACTAAATAAAAATTAAAAATAAAGAAGAGGGAAAAATCAGCCGAACTGGAAAAATAAATCTACTGTGCAATGGGCAGCGAAGTGGTGAGCTGGTCCTTGAGTTAGGGAGACTCATCTTCCTGAGCCTCTGAGACCCTTTGAAAGTCAGTAACCCTATTTGCCTCAGTTCCTCATCTGTAAAATGAATTGGAGAAGGACATGGCAAACCACTCCAGTGGCAGATCTCCTTCCTGGACCTAGGGGCAGTGAATCAGTGGGTGGTCTATTCTGGGGGGACCCTTTTATTGAGCACAAGGGCTCAATTGGGAACATTTGCTAACCCTGCCTGCCTGAATCAGGGAAGTTTGCTAAGAAAAAAAAAGGTCCCTCGCCTGAATGAAATTGACTGAAGCTAAGTGGGTGTAAAGGAAGTTCCTGGCCTGTAGGTGGGCCAGTCCCTGGTCAAACCCACCACTTCTTTCAGCTTCGGTCTTAGTCATAAGCCCGTCCTCACAGCAGCATTTGTATGGAGTATACCACATGCACAAAGGAATACTGGAAAGTTACCCATGGAGAAGGCTCCATGGAGAAGGTGGTGCTTGAACCGAGTCTTTATTATTATTATTTTTTAATTGGCAAGCATTTATTTTTTTTGTATACATATTTCCACACTTATCATTTTTGTGTAAGAAAAATCGTATCTATGAGAAAAAAAGATCAGAGAAAGGACACACAATGCAAGCAAACATCAATAGAGAGCATGACAATGTTACGTTGTGGTCCACATTTCACATCCCTCTCTCTGGGTGTATATGGCTTTCTTCACTGAACAATTGGAACTGGTTTGAAACATTTCATTGTTGAAGAGAGCCATGTCCATCAGAATTGATCATCATATAGTATTGTTGTTGCCGTGTATAATGATCTCCTGGTTCTGCTCATTTCACTCAGCATCAGTTCATGAAAGTCTCTCCAGGCCTCTCTGAAATCGTCCTGCTGGTCGTTTCTTACAGAACAATAATATTCCATAACATTCATGTACCATAATTTGTTCAGCCACTCTCCAACTGATGGGCATCCTTTCCCCTGTTCCAAAGCTGAGTTTGGGTTCATGTGTAGAAAGTGGCCCAGTGGGTAGAGCATTGGGCCTGGGGTCAGGAAGACTTGAATTCAAAACTAGCCTCGGACACTTCCTAGCTGTATGATCTTAGGCAAGGCATTTAACCTCATTCTCTCAACATAAAATAAGACTATCAATAACACTTAGTAGGCGCTCTATAAATGCCGACTATTCTTATAGTTAAAACTTTTGCAAAACTTAAAGCCATTGATTATTATTGTGTCCCCAAAAATAAGAAGTAGAAAGGCATTCAAAGTACAAGGTTAATCAGACACACCTGTTCTTCTTTTCCACATGAAAGAAATGCTGAATCCAAAAGATTCAAGTACCCAAATGGCAAAAGCTTAAACAAGCAGCAGTAGTTTATAACTACAGTCACACTCCTCTGGAGACTGATCCTTGAAGCACCAAATAAATAGTAATCTAGGTGATAATTATGCCGGTCTTGGAGGCAGGAGGACATGCATTCAGATCCTAACTGACATGTCCAAGAGCCTCGGACATCCCCGGCCCGACTCTCTAAACTACAACGTGCAGACCAGCCATGGGTCTGCACAGAAAGATCCCAGGGCTTCTGAAATCACAGATCCAGACCAAAGAGGAATGTGGAAAGCCCTGTGCAGGGGACAGACAACAGACCCAAAGCCTCCTGCTCTAAGCCCCTTTCATGTTCCCTCTTTTCTTGCAGTTGATCATAGCAGGGTAAAGCTGTCCCTGATAACTTCAGATGAGGATTCCCACTATATCAATGCTAACTTCATCAAGGTACTGTACAAGACAAGGTGCTGAAGGGAGGGCTTGGGAATGAATGAATGAATTTTTATGTTCTACAATCTGGGTCTCCCCAGAATGAAAGAATGAATGAATATTTATGCTCCACAATCTGGGTCTCCCCAGAATGA
>JAJPUD010002374.1:133977-210911 GCA_023553655.1 Myrmecobius fasciatus
GAATGAATGAATGAATGAATATTTATGCTCCACAATCTGGGTCTCCCTTTAGGGTGTGTACGGCCCCCGGGCATACATCGCCACCCAGGGACCTCTGGCCACCACCCTTCTGGACTTCTGGAGAATGATTTGGGAATACAGTGTTCTGGTAGGTTCTAAGGCATCTCCCTTCTTTCTCCTGGTTGGAAGAGGAGTTGGGAGTAACCCTTATGTTCTGTCAGTTGATACTTTTTGGCCCCAAGGCTCAGCATGGACTGAACTGGTCAGGCTTTCATGTCTCTGCATCTTTCTCCTCACAGATCATTGTGATGGCGTGCATGGAGTTTGAAATGGGAAAGGTGAGCCCCGGGGCGTGGGAAAGACTTTTTACCTGGAGGAAAAGAGAAACCATGGTGGGCACCCCAGGGAAGTTAGTCCATCACATGGGGCACAGTGCTTTGGAACAAGTTCATCCTGTAGTTTAGCGCTCAGTTTGGGGATTATAAATGGTCCCTTCATGTACTACAGATTAAGTCAGAGAATCTCAGAGTTTGTTACATCTATGAGGGGGCTCCCCACCTTCTGTGGCAGCCCATTTCACTTGACTGTTAGAAATGTCTTCATTATAAGTAAGTCAAAATCTGCCTTTCTATAGCTTCTACCACTGCCAAGTAGAATGAGTCCCCTCAAGTTATCATCTTCTAGTTCTGTTCCCTTTCATAGCCAAACTCCAAGAAATAAAAAATCTGTCTCCCTGCTGCCTTCATTTTCCCATCTCTTGGTTATTTCTCAGTTTCTTATTTTCTGGTTTTCTATCTCATCAATCATCTGAAGCTGATCTCTCCAAGGTTACTAGTGATCTCTTAATTTCCAGATCTAATTATCTTTCTCAATACTTATTTTTCTTTTCTTTTTTTCCCCTGAGACAATTGAGGTTAAGTGACTTGCCCAGGGTCACACAGCTAGGGAATGTTAAGTGTCTGAGACCAGATTTGTACTCAGGTCCTCCTGACTTCAGGGCTGCTGCTCTATCCACTGTGTCATCTAGCTGCCCCAATACTTGATCTTTCTTCAGGACTTGACCAACTGAATTTCCTACTAGAAAGTCCCTCCCCTTCTGGGTTTTTATGGTGCTGCTCTTTCCTAAGTCTTTGGCTGTCCCTTTCTAAAAGGAGATAGATCTCATTCCCCTTTGCCAGATCATCATTCATGTTCTGAGTTCTCTTCTCTCTCTACAATCTCTCTCACTGGTCTCATCAGCTCCTCTCAGCTTTAACTGATGCAGATTTTAATAGCCAGCCCCAGTTTCTTTCTTAAATTTCAGTGCTGCATTACTAACAGTCTATTAGGGAATCTCCAATAGAATGTTCTGTAGGCATCTCAAGCATATTGTATCCAAGATACATCTCATTTTCTTCCCAAGCCAATTATTTCCCCCTATGTCTGTTGCAGACACCGCCATCCTTTCAGTCTCTTGGGTTCACAGCCTTGGAGTCATTCTCAATTTCTCACTTACTCTCACTCTACATATTCAGGACATTGCCAAGGTTGATTGGTTCTACTTCTATAATATATTTCCGTCCATCCCCTTCTCTTTACTCACATAGCCATCACCATACCTGAATAGGAATCCTCTGTATATCATACTTGAAATGTGTTTGTTATTGACTTTCAGGCTTGGAGAACACCAAAATGACATCACTATATTAGCATGATGATACAGTGGGTCTGACTGTGGCAAAGCAGACCAACATGAGCTTGGAAGGCTCTCCCACAGGTCAGGCACAGATAGTCCACATGAACATTTGGGGAGGAAATGTCTCTAAATGTTCGCATCCTACATTTCTTTTGAGCTACTGCAATTCTGCTTTGCTCGCAGAACACAGTGCCTCTATATGTCACATCTGAAAAGTGATGGCAGCCTTTATTTGAAGACCTTTCACCATATGGACAGTGCTACTTTCAAGAAAGTCCCTTAGACTTTGGGCTGATTTTAACTGTCAGGAAGTTTTTCCTTGAATTAAACCTAAATTTTCCTCTTTCCATCTTCCATTCATTGCTTCTAGTTCTGCTCTCAGAGGAAAAGCTGATCTCACTTTTAGGTGACAGCCCCTCAAAGACCCGAAGAAAGCTTTGGTAACTGTTCTGCAGACTAAATATCCCCAGGAGTACCTATTTATATCAGCATGAGGCCATTCACCATCCTGGTTCTGAATATAATCATTTTGGAATATAATATTCTTTAATAGCCAGGATGTGATGGGTAAAGTTTGTAGGAAAAAGAATGGGAAGTAACTTGGGCTACCCAGAAGAAACTTAAAGGAAAGAAAATCATGACATTTGATTTTGTGCCATAGAAAAAATGTGAGCGCTATTGGGCTGAGCCAGGAGAGACAGCTCTACAGTGTGGCCCCTTCTCCATCTCCTGTGTGAGTATGTCAAATCTTCCCATTATAATGGACAAAGATCCCAGTGTCCTAAATTACTGTACAGAACAACTTGTCTGTAGCTCTTACTGATCTTCTCTCCTCCACCCAATATATCTTCCTTAGGAATCTGAAAACAAGAAATCGGATTATGTTATCAGGACACTAAAAGCCAAGCTGAATAGTGTAAGTCTGAAGCATATTCCTTTCTTTTTTATGAAAGTGTTGGTGGTTTTTTAAAATTTTTTTTCATTAAAGCTTTTTATTTTCAAAATATATGCATAGATAATTTTTCAACATTGACCCTTCAGGACCTTGTGTTCCAATGTTTCCCCCCTTCCTCCCACCCTTTCCCCTAGATAGCAAGCAAACCAATATATATTAAACATGTTAAAATATATGTTAAATCCAATATAGGCATATATATTTGTCCAATTATCTTGCTGCACAAGAAAGATCAGATCAAAAAGGAAAAAAATGAGAAAGAAAATAAAATGCAAGTAAACAACAGAAAGAATGAAAATGCTATGTTGTGATCCACACTCACTTCCCACAGTCCTCCCTCTGGGTGTGGATGGCTCTCTTCATCACAAGATCATTGGAACTGAGCTCAATCATCTCATTGTTGAAGAGAGCCACGTCCATCAGAATTGATCATCATTTAATGTTGTTGTTGCTGTGTATAATGATCTCCTGGTTCTGCTCATTTCACTTAGCACCAGTTCATGCAAGTCTCTCCCCGCCTCTCTGAAATTGTCCTGCTGGTCATTTCTTACAGAACAATAATATTACATGACATTCATATACCATAATTTATCCAGCCACTCTCCAATTGATGGGCGTCCATTTAGTTTCCAGTTTCTAGCCACTACAAAAAGAGCTGCCACAAACATTCTTGCACATGTGGATCCCTTTCCCTCCTCTAAGATCTCTTTGGGATATAAGCCCAATAGAAATGCTGCTGGGTCAAAGGGTATGCACATTTCAATAGTCCCTAGTTGGGAAATTTCAAGGAATATTCAACATCCTTTACCCTAACTGTGGCATTTATTAATAACAGCATGTGAAAGGGCTCCAGGAATGTACCCAGGTTCACTGGATCTCATCTCTGGGCCTTAGTCTTATTCTGGTCCCGAGGACTGAAGACACATACATTATCAACCCTTCCCAGAACTTAGGGCTGAAATGGTCCTGGCGAATAATTTAATATTTAGAGGGAGGAAGGAAGCTAGGGCCTTTGTCATGTAGACCAATCTGAGATAAACCGAGTACAGGTTCCATGGATTGGCCCGTTCTAAGTTTGAGGAGGGCAAATCAGGATTGGATTTATCAGCCATTTGGATACTTCTCTTCACACGTTTCCACTTCCTTCCCCTGTGGGAATGGACCTAGTCCAGCCCTTTTCTATCAGGCACATAGATCCTAGCAAATCCTTGTTATAATCTACCTGGATGACTTGGGAGTGGGTCGGTACAGAGAAGAAAATTCATGGATGGGAAAGGAGGTCTGGTCTGGTGGGCTGCTTTGTGGGAGCTGCTGGCTCTTCGGGGCAGGGGCATCTCCCCGTTTTCAACATGGACCTCTCTCTCCCATTTTATTCTGGCCATTCTCCTGTAGGAAACTCGGACCATCTATCAGTTCCATTACAAGAACTGGCCAGATCATGATGTGCCCTCATCTCTAGATCCCATCCTTGAGCTCATCTGGGAGATGCGCTGTTACCAGGAGGATGACAGCATTCCCATTTGTATTCACTGCAGGTATGATGGTGCTTGGAGGGGAAGGGGATGCTTTCAGAACCAACCATAAGCCACAGCTCCTTCTCAACGAAGGATCACTTGTTTTTCCTAGCATTCAGAGCAGTCTAAGTCAGCTCCCAGTTGGCTGGTGAGTAATGGAGTTTAGAAATATGAGTTAATGAGGAAGAAAAGTCGGGGTCGGTATTTTTCCAACTTCAGTGTTTTTAAAATAGCTGTGATTTAAGGAGCTACTTTCTCCACTGATGCAGTCACCCCACTTCCGCCCTCCTACCCCCCTTTCCCCCAGCCCCTGTGCCTTCGTAACCAGACTACATGCCAAAAAACCCACCCCCCGGGGGCCCACCTTCTGGTCAGGAGCCTCCCTGCATTTAGCTAGGCTTGCCCTTCTGTTCCAGGCCCACAGTTGAAGCTTTTCCAGGTTGGCAGGGACTCCCCAGAGCCCATGATCCAAGGGTCACCTTCACCTTGTGGTGAAGCATCAGATTAGGAGCTGACTTATGGCACAGGGCAAGAATATACTGGCTTGAAAAGTAACTAGAATCTTGAGTTTTTGTTATTTTTTCTGAGAAATCCCTTGGTGAGAGAGGTGATTACTAGGAGAGATTGTCCAGGACAGGGGAGGAGGTTCAGCTGGTCTGGGAGGAAAGCACTCGCCAGCTGGCAACCGTGCTCTGAGAAGGATTTACATGGATGGCAAGCTTCATTGCCTCTATGAGCTTTCCTGGTCAACACTGCTTAGGAAACTTCCAAAATGTCTGCCGATGATTCCCCCCTCTCCTCAGTACTGTGATTTTTTTCATTTCAGTGCTGGCTGTGGGAGGACTGGAGTTCTTTGTGCTGTTGATTATACTTGGAAACTGCTTAAAGATGGGGTGAGTATCTCTCAGCAGGTACTTCCCATTTGCCTTGCCCAGGATCAAATACACAGAAATTGCTTCATTCTGCCAAACACCTGTTTCTCACTTTCCTGAAGTGACATTTTTAGTTTTTCTTCCTGTATTCCAGTAAGTCAGTTTGACACACATTTAGCCAAGCTGTTTTCCTAGCTGCATCTGTTCTACCCTGATCCTTGACCTGAACTTCCACAGGCTATAAAATGTTTTATTATTATAACAATGTTCCCCAAACGAAGTTAGTTACAGAACAATTCTGGACTTGAAATACAGTGATGGAACCTCTACATGCTAGGCTCAGGGTACTGGGTTGTCAACTATTCCTGGCATGAAGAGGTGAGGGAATTTTGGAATAATACTGAAGAAATTAATTTTTGTAATGAAAATTGTTATACATGTTTTTGCTACATATATACTATTTTGTTTAATAGCTTTGAGTAGATTTTAGAAGAGGATCAATGTTGCAGGCAGAGCATTGATATCTGAAGTTTGAGAAACTGAGTTCAAATTCTGGCTCTATTACTTAATTATCATATGATTATCTGGATTATCATTTCCTTATGTGGAAAAAAGAGGAGGAATTATTTTATACATTCTCTAAGGTTACTTTGAGTAAAATCCATAATTTTACTGTTTGATTTAAATTTTAATATAGAATACCTGTCATATGACATGACACCCAGGATTGCATGCAAGATAATTTTCAGTCATGTCCAACTCTTTGTAACCCTATTTGGAGTTTTCTTGGTAAAAATACTAGAGTGGTTTACTGTTTCCTTCTTTAACACATTTTAGAGAAAAGAAACTGAGGCAAATAGGGTTAATTAAGTGCCCAGAATCACACAGCTAGTAAAGATCTAAGGCCAGATTTGAACTCATGAAGATGAGTCTTCTAGACTCTGGACCCTGTATTCTATTCTCTGTAACATCTAGCTGCCTGAGAGGGAATTTGGGAAATGATTTATCATCAGACACTTAGATTGCTATGGCTTCCTCTGCCACCCCCCATCATATTAGCAGTATTAGCCTGATAAAATATACTTCTGTATATAGAGTTATACATTTTCCTGTATGTCATAAGAATTCCCATGCTTATCTGCTGCACATTTTCTCTAATCATGCCTTTGGTTTCAGTAATTCAGTCTGTTCCAAAAAAACAGGGGATTAAAAACCCTGTAAAAGCACTTGAGAGTTTTGTAGATGCATTCCAGAGTTGGGCATTATTAAGCCTTCAAAAGAACCAGCCTCTGTGTTTTCTTTCCCTTTCCTTTCCCATCTTCTTTTCCCTTCCCTTCATGTGTGGAGATATATCAGCAATGACAGCAATCACTTGTTTTCTACCTTGATTTAGCACAGGGAAAAGATGACATGGAAAGAAAAGAAGGAACTGAGGAAGAATTTATTAACAATGATTGGGGCAAAAGCAATAAGATTTTATTCCTTTCATTTGGCAGATAATTCCTGTGAACTTCAGTATTTTTAGTTTAATTCAGGACATGCGGACGCAGAGGCCTTCCTTAGTGCAAACTCAGGTATGAATGATTTATTGCAAACAAACCAGGGAATATGTCCAAGTTTTCCTTCCTTCCTTCCTTCCTTCCTTCCTTCCTTCCTTCCTTCCTTCCTTCCTTCCTTCCCTCCTTCCTTCCTTCCTTCCCTCCTTCCTTCCTTTCCTCTTTCCCTCCCTCCTTCCCTCCTTCCTTCCCTCCCTCCTTCAGGTTAAGACTATCACTTTAAAGAGCTTTCTCTTAAGTTGACAGCACAGTTGCTTTAAGTCACTTTTTTTAGGCAAGGTAATTGGGGTTAATTGGTTTGTTCAAGTGTCAAATATTTGAGCCCGGGATGTGAGCTCGGGTTCCCTTGACTTCAGGGCTGATGCTTTATCCACTGAACCATCTAGCTTTCTTCTTTAAGTCACTTTTTGTGAGTGATGACTAGTAGAAACCAGTAGAGGGGTCATTACAACATGAGAGGTCCTATTATACACGACCACATGCTATGTAAGCACTGGTAGTAATGATCATAGACTCATCAAGAAGCATCTCTTGGGCATCTACTATGTATTAGAATTGGAAGGCAATAGACTGACTCTCAGGAGAACAGGTTATCGAAGGTTTGGGATTTCTCTTTCATGGACGACATTTTTCTTAGAGTTCTATAGAGATGGCAATTTCCAAGATGGACATTAGGCTCAAATGTCCCCCAAAGTAGGCAAATCAGAGTATCCATCCTTTACCATTGAAGCAGACAAGTCCACTTGAGTGTGATATATAAGAGCTTAAAGTGGAAACTGCATGTGGGCTTGGAAAGAAAATTGTTAGCACTATTTTGCTCATATCTAAGGTTAATGATGGAAGGTAATTTCTAGCTATCTTGAACTTGACAGACTCTAATGTTTTGAAAGATTTGTGCTTTCATCCATATGATTACACCCTTCACCAATGTGGCTTACAATCCCTGTACATTTTATGAGTTTCTTGGAAAAACATGAATTATTTGATGGATGCTTTTGTTAGTTAGGTGTGCCTTACATGGTCTTTGGGAGGGTCTTTCTTTAAGACTTTCCAGTCTGGTAGGATCTGCCACAGCTTGTGGCTCTGCTGACTTAAATTCAAGAACTTAAGGCCATTCCACAATAAATAGTGAAACCAACAGAAAGTTGACAGTTTTGTTCCCCTGTTTTGATAGTGGAAAAAATAAATATCTAAACTTAGAAATTATTAAAAAATGGTAAAAATTAGTCAGGTCAAAGAAAAATAAACCATTATTGCAAAACAAGACTATCGATTTGCCTCACACCAAGAGAGGTTTTCATTTTTCCACTAAGAAACTCCTCACCCTCAACTTTTGATCGGAGGCAATTTCTTTCTTCTTCCAAAGAGTAGGAAAATCTTTTCATTAAATGAAATACTTCCATTGTCAGATTTAAAGTGAAGGTCAGTCCTTGCAAATAGAATGAGCTCTCATAATATATGCTATTTAGGAATGTTGTATAAAAAACACTTTTTAAAAGAAATATCCCTAAATGGAAGTTACCCTGTTTTCCTTATTCAGACAACTACAAGATGCCCGAAACATTTTGTTATTTACCTTTATATTATGGAATTATCAAAAAACAGTCACTCATTTTTTCATTTCTTCCACTCTGGAAATAAAGCATAACTGATATACTTCCTGCTTGCTTTTCCTCCCTTCTTAACAAAAGAAATTTTTGGTTGAAAATAAATTAACAATCTCTGAGATACTATTGATGTATTGAAAAACTACAAGTGTGAATTGTATTCTGATAGCTCACTTATGGAAAGTTTGTACTTAATTTAATTAAGACCATATGAAGTGAAAGTGAACAGTATCATTCAAATGAAGAGGATCTAAATTCTAATGCAATGATTACCTCTAAAACACTAGTTTGCTGTACCTAGAACTTTTCCTTGAAGAAAAATTGGGATAGCAGAAGCAAGAATCCATCAGCATTATGATAGTTAATAGAAATTAAATCACCTTACAATGAAAAGCTATGTAACTTTATATAAGATCTAGAAACCACAGTCAGTGGGCCACTAAAAAAAAAAAAAGCATTATGTTAGACATTCAGTAATGTAGTGCACTGGTCTTAGACTCAAAATCTGACATATAGTCTACTGTGCTTCTGATTCTGGTAATTCTGAGAAAGTATTTAGCCTTTCTGAGCCTCCTTCCTTATCTGTAAATTAGGAACAATTTTACAACCTTTATTATTAACTCAGCATTTAGCTTGGCACCTAGTAGGTACTTAATGCTTGTTGACTTGTTGATCTCATCCAGTTGTTGTGAGGATCAAGTGAGAGAATTACATAAAAATGATTTAAATGATTTATGCAAATAGAATCATAGGCTTTAGAGGAAATTTGGTTAGTGGATTTCATCCACTCCCTTTTACAGATGAGAAAACATAAAAGGGGTTGAATAATTCACTTTCCATCGCAGAATTAGCCAAGCCATGAAGCAGACTCCCTGACTTCTGGACTCTGAAATTCAGTGTGCTTTCTATCACACATTTCCCCAAATTGTTATTATGCTTTACAAAAAGGGAGTCAGCCCCTCAAAATTTTCTCTAAGGCAACTGAGCCCATGGAAACTTCTGACATTTCCTATTACTAATCATCTTACATATTAAAAAGCTAAAAAAATATTAAATGATGCATCCAATTACACAACTAGTAAACATCCCAGGCAGGGATTAGGTCATGAGTTCCATCAAGCCACATGGCCTCTCACCAGCCCGACGGCTTTTGGTTTGTGTTGTTCTTTAGGAGCAGTATGAGTTGGTCTACAATGCTGTGTTAGAACTGTTTAAGAAACAGATGGAAATTCTCACAGATAATCAGGACGCTGCTGGCCCAGAGGTAGGATTCAAATATTTTTTCTTCCTTTGATGCTCAGAGTTGTCTTCTGACAAAAGATCTCAAAGTATATAACAGGACTTAATTTGTTACCTGCTACTGCCATTACCTGCGGGAGCTGGATGTGCATGGGACTGTTCTACAAATTTCCTGTGGGGTAGAAAAGTGGTCATTCGATGAAGTAGTTCAGAGAAAGAAGTTTTCAATCCAGAAAAAAATATTTTCAATATTAATCAACTGTTGCATATATTTTTGCTAAGTATAAATATAATAAAAGTATAAAAATAAATATAAACAAAATATAAATACAAGCCTGACTTGGGAGTGCAGCAAAAATGAATTATTATTTTGTGTTTCAGATAGCTGAATGTGACATGCAAGTGAGAAGTCAGACTTAGCTCATCAAAACATAGAAAAAACTGAGTCCAGATGTGGTTTTGTTTTTACTGTCCCTGCATGGCTGGGATACTACAAATCACTACAAATGCATGGCTGATGTTTGTTTGTAAAGTTGAGATTTTTTAAAATCAATTTTTAGCTGAGGCACATAAATCACAAAAACCATCTTGGTGGGCCAAAGCAAGACTAAGATCAGACAATAAGAAAAAGACAAGAAGACAAGAACCATGGGATGCCAAATTGATCACATCCCATAGCTTGCTCAAATTGATAAATACAGAATCACAAATCTTAAAAGTTGTAAAGAATCTTAGGGATCATTTTGTCCAAACCTCTCATTTTATAGATTAGGAAATTAAGGCTAAGAGAAGTAACATCTCTATTAAAATTTATCACAGTTGTGATTTATCATATTTCTTTTTAAATATTATAGGATGATCAATGGAATACCACTTTCTTAACTAATCAAAATTTAAATTTTATTTTCATTAGAATTATATTTTCTTTATATTATTATTATTTCCATTAGAAAATCAGATTGATTTTTTAAATTTAAATTCACATTATGTTTTGAAGAGAATGTTTTCATTTTATTAAAAATGAAGGTCCCTCTACTGAATTTTGTTTTTGTTTTGAGGATTAGAAGAAACTGGAATGACCATCTAGTCCAACATGTACCAAAATTTTCCAGTATAATATATCTAACAAGTGGTCATCCAGGGTTTAAAGAATTTCAGCGAGAGGGAACTCACCACCTTTCAAGGCAGTCCACTCCACTTTTGAACAGCTCAAATTGTTAAGAAGTTAGTTTTTTCCCTCTGAAATTAAGCCTACATTTTCCTCTTTACAGCTTCCACCCACTGTACTCAGTTTTGTCCTAGGGGATCAAACAGAATAAGGCCTTCTGGTTGGTTTCCTTGTCTCAAGTTAATTTTTATAAAGCATTTGAAAAACTTTAAAGCCAAAGTTTAATAGATATAGAAAAGCTTGTTTATTATTATTATTAATAATAATTACTACTATAACACGAAGTTGGGAGGGATAGCTAACATACCATGACAAAGTCAGAATCCAAGTCTGGTGAGATGACATTTCTGTTATTGACTTTTGGGGGGGGTATAATCCCAGTTAAATAGTGCCTTTTGCTACATAATTCCAAATTATTTTATTCATAACTCTACCAATGGTGTTTTAATTATGTGTGTTTTTGCACAAGTTTGATATTAAATTGTTCCATTTTTTATCATCTTTGCCAATTTGATCTTCCTTTAACTTTCACTACTTTGTCTTAATTGTGTCTTCTAAAATAAGAGTAAGTCTTATTTTTAGTTTGTATTTACATAGTTATTTGCATTTTTTTTCCTTCTCCACTAGAATGAGCTCCTTGAAAGCAAGGGTGTATTTTTTTACTTTCTTTGAATTCCCTGGACTTAGCCCAATGCCTGACACATCATATGTGCTTAATAAATATTTATTTATTGATCGACTGATTACCCAAGGGATTGATCCAAGGTCATACAGTAAATACTAGAGCCAGAATTTAAACCCAGGTCTTGACTCTAATCAGTCAAGAAGCATTTATTAAGCACCAGGCACTATGCTAGATATTGGGATTCATCTACTACATCAGTACATCAGTACTACATCACACATATTATTATTTACTCACTGCTAGGTGCTGTACCAAACTTTTAAAAAGGTATGATTACTGATTCTATCCTTAGAATATTTATAATTACATAGCTTTTTCTTTTTAATTAAGAATTGTTTTTAGAGTTTTTTTTATTATTATTATTTTTTTTTGGCTGAGGCAATTGGGGTTAAGTGACTTGCCCAGGGTCACACACCAGGAAGTGTTAAGTGTCTGAGGCCAGATTTGACTCAGGTCCTCCTGACTTCAGGCCTGGTGCTCTATCCACTGCACTACCTAACTGCCCTTTTTTAAGAGTTTATTAGCAGTACTTTTTATTGAAAATTTGAAACAATAATAATAGTAACAATTTGATGCCCAAAGAGTACAACAGAAGCTTAGGATATAGTCTGTATTCTCAGGAGGCTTACAATGTAGTCAGGAAGACAAGATTAACACACATGATATGTGTAGCAAATAAAACAAACTGCCATGGGGTAGAAAAAGTATCAAAGTCCAAAAAAGTAGAAAATCTGTATATGCTGTAATAGGTGTGAAGTTATGGAGAGAAAGAAGTATCATAAACAAAGATACAAGGATAGAGTCAGTTCTAAGGCAAGTGAGGTAATTAGAATGATAAGACAAAAAGAAATGATACATCATCATACTAGTACCCTTTCTCCCCAACTATTTAACTATTTTAATATCTTTATATATTATAATATATAATAATAATAAAAAAATACAAATTTTATATGTTTGCTCAATATTGGTGCTGTGTATACATATATTTATATACTTGTTGCACTCATATTGTAAGATTCTTTGAAATAGAATGTGTCATTATTGATACTTGTATATGTGGGGCTTACCACAGTTCTTGGCATAGAGCTGGCACGTAAAAAATACTTGTTGATTGATTAGGAGCACCAAAGAATCAAGCATTTAAATGTTATGGAGAGATAATACTAACATGTACTTTACAGTCTAAATGTATAGTATCAGAGTTTTATCTGATGTGGTTATTCTGCTTAGTCATCCCAAACAATATAATATGATTATATATCATATTCTACATTACAATTCAGTTCAACAATTCAACATAAATTTATTAAGTGCCTATAAGTGTGCTTCAAATGCTGGAGATATAAAGATAGATATGTCACGGACTCTGCTCTTTAAGCAGCTCATAATCTAATTGGAGGAAAATGCACAAATAATACAAGAGGGAATAAAATACCCGCACATGGGAAGTTCGGTCAGAGTACTATGAGAAATTTGAGGAAGGAAAAACTATTTTCAGTTAGGTGGAAGGTATAAGGCGTTGTGAAGGAGGTAGTAACTAGGTCTGATTTGAATCTTTAAAGAAGGGATGGGTTTTAATTGATAAGAGCTAGAGATGAGTGCATTCTAAGCATGGGATAATAAAGCGCTGGCAGAATGAGAATTAGGTTTTGGAAATAATCTAGTTTATAGAGAATATAGACTACAGGAAAAAGAAAAGTCCGAGAAAAGGCGGGCAGGTGAGCTGAGCCAAGGCTGAGCAGGAGTAGGTAGTCAATGAGGAATCACCCGCGGCTATTGAGAAGAAAATACACAGGATGAGAGGATTCCGCAGCCAGAAATCTGAGGGAGACTTCTGGGGAGGCCGTTCCGCTATTCCTGACGAGAAAGGAGGGTGGTCTGGATTAGGGTGGGAGCAGTGGGAACGGCCTCAGGGAAGCCCAAGTGCCGAGAACGGGCGCGCGTTTGGGGAAGAACAGAGGAAAGACAAAGAAAGGTTAGGAGTTGGGTCTTGAGAACCATATTGTTGCCGCCAATATAAAAGATAAATGAGAGAAGCTCGAGGTTCCTTTCGGCGCTAAAGAGTTGGTTAACTAACGCAGGTAGCGGAGGGTCTGTGATGAGACCGAGGCAGGCACCGAGGCGGGAGGGGGGGGTTGTGACACGGCAGGAGAGATGGGAGGTGGTGAGGTCACCAGGGAGACGCGGAGGGAAGGGAAGAGGGGCTGGGCTGCTGTCCTCCGCTGTCCAAGAGATACAGATGACATCACTGTCAGAGTCGGTGAGTGCGTCGGCCTGGGGCGGATGGGACCGAGGCGAGCTCGGCGCGCTCTGCCAAAGGTCGCACACAAATAGTCCCTATGATCATTTGGGGTGGACTCTCTAACTTTGTGCATCTCGCCTTTCTTCCGCGCTCACTCCATTCTGCTTTGCTCACAGGGCGCAGCCCCTTCTCTGAGGAGGGCGCGCCATGCTGGGCGGTCCCGGGCCAGGGTCTCCCATGTCATGCAATGGCTTCTGAAGTTCTCAAGAGAGACCCTGAGTGTGTCCCTGCTTTGCTTTTCTGACGGCCCTGTGTGAGCTCTCCACAAAATAATGTCTTTGGCAAGCGTGCATTTGGCACGCAAACCATGGCCAGCCCCATGCGGGAGAGCTGGAATGGGCGGCAATTTGGGCCAAGCAAGGACCTCAGGGTCTTGTTAAAGGTACAAGAAGAAGCAAAGGAGCATGTGGAGCTAGCAAGAGGGTCCCACCCTGTTTTACTAATATATACAAACCTTTAAAGAATTTCTTTTGATTTTATTGGTTTGGGGAAAACTCAGGGTGGAAAATTCCTCTTTGAATGTAGATCGGCAATCTGTGAGATATAGTCTTATTTATTTTTATGTTTGTATCTCTAGTAATCCGCAAAGAACCTGGCATCAATCAATCTATTCAGTATTTGTGAAGCATTTATTATGTGACAGACACTGTTCAAACAAGCAAAAAGAATGAAACAAACCCAATTTATAAAGAACTTGCATTCTAATTCAAAAGATGCAAGAACCCATAAAAAATCAATAACAAATATAAGTGAATATGTTTGTATGAATGAGTATATATGTGTACACACAAACACAAAGAAGGTATATACAGTATAGTTTGATAGAGGAGGAGGTTCAGGAAAAGCTTTGTGCAGAAGATGCTATTTAAAGTACATCTTAATATTTTAACATAATTAACATGTAGTGGACTTCCTGCCATCTAGGGGAGGGGAGGGGGACTGGGGGGAAAATTTGTAACGGAAAGCTTTGTAAGGATCAATGTTGAGGAACTACCCACACATATGTTATGCAAATAAAAAGCTTTAATTAAAAAAAATAAAGTACATCTTAAAGAAAATGAGGGATTTTAAGAGATAGATTAAGAGACTATATATATACAAATGTGCACATACATGCACATTGTTCCTCACTGGTCTGGACTAAATAAATCCCTAAGCTTCAAAATTTCTGAGACTCACCTAATCTTTTCACAAATCATTTGAAAATCTTTAGCTTTCCTAAAGAATTTCTGCCCTGCCTTCTAAAAAGCAGTGGAGAAAGTAGATCTATGAACAGCTTTTTACTGCACACGAGTTTCCTTGGGAGCTCTCCTCAATATATCTTCTTAAATGTCCGAGCCATTTCTTCAGCCACTGTTTTCCTCTTTTCTTCCAAAGATGCAGGCCAACCATGCAGCCCTTCAGCCACATCCAGCTCTAGGTGATCCTTATTCCCGGACTCCACCAGTTTGGTGAGTTTTGTAAATAATCCATATATGGAGGGATAGGAGACTGTGTGCTTGTCAGTCATAACTGGTCTCACTGGTTACTGTTTGTTACAGTGCTGCTGAAAAAGACTCGGGAATTAAATGCCAGAAGAATAATCGTGTGATTCAAGAAGCAGCAGTACAAGCTGCATCCCTGGATTGTGGTGTCCCTGAACCACATGGAAGCCAAGGACTCAATTTGCATTCAGTTAAGCAGGGCATTTCTGTGGAAGACTTGGAATTAAATTCTAGTTGTGAGAAAAATGCAGATCGTTTTATGAAATGGGAGACACAGTTATATCCGCTGGTGGGGGAACCCCTTCAAAAGCATGGAAGCTTGGACTTGAACTCTGTTTTGGTCGGGACTCGTCCCAGTTCAGGATCTGCAAACACAAAGGGAAGGCAGCCCCACGCAAACGCATTAACACGAACCAAATCCATTCCCTTTGAGTTGCCACCACAGAGGCAATTGAAGGAGTGTGAAATCAAAGCTGCATTTCCTTGTTTGCAGGCCCAGCAAGGACACTCCTATTCTTCTGTTGACTTACAGGCCCAAAAGTCAAAAAGTATTTCTTCAGTGGAACTAAATCATCTCCTGGGTGGCACAAAGCCCCAAATACCTAATGCTTCCCATCAAAAGCTCCATGTTTCCAGTGCATACAGGGTCCATCCTTATACTCCCTTAGCAGAAGACCCTTATTTTTCACATTCACCTCCAAGTAATGCTGGTTCTCCAATGTGTGTGGATTGCTCGAAGCCGGATGAAACTCTCTTTTTATCATCTACAGCCACTACAACTCCAATTTCTGATGTTAGTCCACTTAATCCTTTAGCATCCAATCATTTTCACCCACCTCTCAGTAGGACATCACTGGGTAAGTAACTAATAAAGCTTGTATGCAATTCTAAGATTAATTTATCAGTAGATGCAATTTCCTATTTAAAAAACAAGGCAGCCATGATCAGACTCAGAGTCCAGAAGACCTGAGTTTGAATCCTGCCTCAGCTGGGTGATCCTGGGGCAAGCCACCTGATCTCACTGGGCCCGAGCATCCTTAGCTGTAAAATGAGGGGGTTGGACTCCAAGACTCTTAAAGTCCCATCTGGCTCTGAAGTTTTCTGACCTTCACAAGTATTTTATTGTTAATTACAAAGGTTGTTTGTTTGTCCTTGAAGAGTCCCCTGACATTAGGCGGGGGACACCATGATATGCCAGTGAATTGGATGTAAGTGAGGGAGGCCATTCCCCTGACTCCCTCTCCCCTCTGGAGCCATCTGGGCCCAGGGGCCAGACAGAGATGGCCCTGGATGCAGTGGGAGACCTTGGGCTTTTTAAGCTCAGATCTTCAACAGCTCTGGGTTTGACTGAAGCTGCGCCATTCAGTGATCAAGGCTAGGCAATGCCAAAGGAATAGCATGAAAATAAAATAATATCTGACATTTATAGGGTATTTATCATATGCCAGGTAACGCACTAAGCAATTTTCACAAATATTATCTCACTTGATCTTCACAGAACTAAGGAAAATGGAGGTTAAAGGATTGGCCTAGGCTCACATAGCTAGAAAGTGTCTGAGGCTGGATTTAAACCCAGATGTTCCTGGCTCCAGGCCCAGGGTCCGTCACCTACACACACACACACACACACACACACACACAGACACACACACACACATATATATATATATATATAATATATATATATATATACAAACACATATACATATATGGACACATATGTCTGATAAAAATAACATTGCTTTTTACCCATGATGAGAATGAAAAAGAATTGATGTCAAGTTTCTCTCTCACATGCTAGTAACTTTTGCTTCCACTCTTTTTGCCATTACACTGGCAAAAAGGGTACACATACTCTGCATGTGTAGTACAAATATTGCCATTTTTTCATTTTAGGTTTAGATGTTTGGGTGACTTTTTCCACTGAGGATATTTAGAAGTATAAGATTATTCTTTTGAGCTTTTGGGGAATATTTGGGAATTTTTGGGAAATTTGAATGAAAGCTCTTTTCCAATGCCTTCTTATGGCAAGAAGGGTTCCTTTTTTTCAAAGATTATGGCAGCAAAGTGCAAATTCTCAAAGTATAGATCAAGTGGCAGACTCTGTAGCTGACATTCTAAGAATTCAGAGAAGCCCATTATTGGAAGGCTAATCATTAGTGAGGCATTTTGAATAGACCACAGCATTAAATTACCCGAAGCTTATTTACTAAGGCATAGGGGTTTGGAATCTGTTTTAATAAAGGTAGGACTTATACTTACAAAATCACAGAAGTTGAAGAGGAGATGAAGGGTGAGAGGAATCAGAAAGGAAGTTGAGTTCTCCTTAGCATGCATGTAAAAAGGTATTTTAATTATACAGTTATTATTACATAAACAGGAATAAAATTCTCCCTGCTATTCAGGAGTACTTACAGAGCTAAGTTAAAAGATCAACATAGTTGTTATATTTGCAAAACATAAAAATAGCTGTATTTGCAGAATATTTTGTGGTAAGGGAAATATATATGCATACATATATATAAGATTATATATAGATAGAAAAATCTTTCAACTCAATCTAAAATAATCAATGAATCAAATTTACTAAGTGCCTATTATATGCCTGGCACATTATTAGATACTGGGATATAAATATAAATCCCAGATTCTCTGGAGTTGTTTAGGAATGTAAATGCCTCACTGGATATTCACAATATCATGGGCATGTGTAAATAACAAATCTCCATTTTCAGAAGTCGTACTCTCTGATACATATGCCATCTAGTGGGCATTCACTTTTACTATCTTCCTGCTCCCAAATGACTCAATATTTCAGGAAAATATCATACACACTAGTACCCCACTTTTCTGGTATCTAGAAATAAGGGAAATGTCTGTAGTCTGTTTCTGCATTATCATTAAAGAGATGGGTTCATATCTTTTTATATTCATTATATTCATAATCTTAAGTGTTGACATAGATGAGTAACTTGCAAAAAAATTTATATTTTTTTGGTGCATACTCAAGGAATAAAATATATAAGGAACAAATACTCAAGGAAAAGTGACATATAGAAAACAACTTAAAATTCCTTCAGATTAATATATTTTATTTTACTAATTTAGCTGGTATTCGAGATGGTCATGAAATAAACCTGAATTTTATAGGACTATTAGGTGTTGAAACAAAAATAGAAAAATAGCAGCAAACATCTGGACAACATTTGAGGGCCTGAAGGCATTTCTGTTTATACATATATCTCTTTAGATCCTAACAAGATTAGAAGGAAAGTCCTATATTGTTACCCTATTTTACTGATAAAGAAATTGAGGCTCAGAGAAGTTAGAAACTCAGTGTCCATAAGCTCCGACTCTTCCTGCCTCTAAACCCAAGGCTCTTTCCACCACATCACATTGACTTTCTGGGCTAGTGTAGGTTGGTTGGATAAGCTGCTAAGTCCTTAACAACTCTGAAATTTTGGGATGGGAGCTACTTGTATAATGAAATCAAGACCCCTTTTATTTTTCTCTCTTCAACCCCCAGATGGTGGAACAAATGGGTGTCTCACTGGTTGAAAATGGTTAATGATGCAGTCAAGAATTTGCATTAGAATTAGAATTTCTTTGGATTATTTGATTTTACTGAGTCTGCTTTTCTGATATTTTTGATTATCAGACCTTCCAGGGTTAGATGATGAAATCCCTCCTCCTTTGCCTGATCGAACCCCTGAATCCTTTATTGTGGCTGAGGAATCTGGTGAGTATAGATGGCTTAAAAATCCTGATGTGGCCAGGGTCAGCTGCCCAGAACAAATTTGGCTGAAAGGAGCAGGAAAGGTGTGGGGTGGTCTGAGGCTTTTCTTGCCCAAGAGACTTTGAGGAATGGGGACAGAAGTTAGGACTTTGAGAAATGTGCAAACCCTAGATCTCCCTCAAAAAACTCAGGCAAAATGAGGGGATGATTGGACCAAATCATCCCAAATTCTCTTCTATCTCTCGAGATCTATAACTCCCTATGTTCTGTGTGTTGATTTTGAGTCAAATTTAACTTTCAAGGGAATAACTGTTCCCAGGAATTGAATCATATTTAATGGGTTTCGGTTTTCAGAGATGACTTCCCAACCACAGTCTTCTCCTGTGAAGCTAAAAATTGGAACCTCATTGGAATGGAGTGGAATTTTGTCAGAGAAACCGAATGACCCAATTCGACTGAAGCCAAGTAAGGTAAATAAGTGTATCTCCTGATTTATCTCATCTGGATTTACTGAGTCTAGTTCTTTGTTTACGCATTTCTAAGCAGTTATTCACTCTACTAATTCATTCAATCAATATTTACTAAGTACCTAGACTCTTCAGAATGATGTTAGGTACTCTGAGGGATAACAAAGATGAATTTAGAGATGGTTTTTGCCTCCAAGCTTGTAACCTAGCAGAGGAGATTAGACAAAAATAACTGCAGTGCCAGACATAACATTCCATGAGATATAGGGTCAAAATTCAAAGGAAAGAGATCTTTTCATTTGGATGGATCAGGGAAGGGGGCAGCATCTGAAGTGAACTTGGATAATTAACTGAATAAAAATAGAATGGTTCATGTTTAACATGTATTGGACTACTTGCCATCTAGGGGAGGGCGTGGGGGAAGGGAGAGGGATTGGAACACAAGGTTTTCCAAGGGCTAATATTGATGAATTGTCCATGCATATGTTTTGAAAAATAAAAAGCTTTAATTTTAAAAAAAAGAATCTTTGTGAGTTTGCAGTTACTTATATTAGTCTTCTGGTAGGCAATATAAATTAACTGTGGGGTGATATATTGCAAGAAGCAACTTTCTAACTTCTCTGCATGTTAAGAATCAGCTTCTTATAACAGTAAGCTTCAGAGAGAATTATACGTAACTCTTTTGTATTTCTACCTAATTCTTTAAGCTAATCTACAAAAATTTACACCAGCCATGAAATTGTTTTAAATGTTTCTATTTCTTATTTTGTTCAACACATGGTAGGTAGATATTTAATGTCACTTTATATTAGAAGCATAATAAAGCCAGATAAGTATCATAGTATGTGCTTTAATATACTTTTATACCAAAAAGACTTGATCCTAAAAGCAGTTGAGAAATTAACTTAGGACACCATGTTTAACAATCTATTTCTGTTTTTTAAAAAAATAAGTGTAGGAAAACCTCTCTGAAACTTCAGGGAGAATTTCTAAGTAGGAGGGAAATAAATGTTACAGAATATATAAAAGAACTTATATTTCCATTATATCACTTACTGCCTCTTCAATAGTTGTTTTTCTTTTATTTACTTGTAGAGTATGAAGCTGAGAAGTCCCAAATCAGGTAAAATTGTCTTTGGTTAAACATTTTTAAAGCAATTTTTAAAATTACATAATGTAGACCTCTCAGAAACTAAAAAATAACGTGCTGAACTTTAAAAGTAATTCACCTCTGAAAACTTCATTGTTTCTCTAGTAGCTGAAGGTATGTAACCTTATACCAAGAGGTAATATTTCGAGTTTCTTTAATCCTGAGCCTCTTAATTAACCTTTTTTTGTGTCATATACCCCCTAGCAGTATGTAAAACCTAAGGACCCCTTCTCAAAACATTTTTAGATGTATAAAATACATAGGATTGCAAAGGAAACCAATTATATCAAAATATAGTTGTCAAAATATTTAAGAAAAAAAAGTTCAAAGATGCCATGTTAAGAACCCCTTCCCTAGCCTACAAGGTCTTTCTCACCATTGCCATCTCCTTATCCCACCCTACAGACAGGTTTAAATGTGTGGTTCTCTATTCCTTACCCAATTTCCTTGTTCGTATTTCAAGTGAAATATTGCAAGACTCTTGGCCATTTTACTGCCATAGACTTGGATAGGGCAGAATGGAAAAAGCAGATGCAGGAGGGTCATTTGGACTGGGTCTCAAAAACTTCGCAGCTGGCAAGAATCTGTTAGTATTCAGCTATGAGGCATCTGAAAAGCTCTGCCAGCCTTTGTAACAACTGTGATGTTGAATGAAAGCTACATGGATGTTTTCTCAGTATTTAGCACATTTACACAGGAAGAAGCTAGAATATGCAGTTGCTTTTTGGAGAGGGGGGAGGGTACATACATTTTTCATATTTTGGGTGGATTTGTAACCTAATTCATAAGTACTCCTTCCAGTGATTCAAAATGAAACATGTTTTTGTATATGTTCACGTTCTTTACAGAGTCTCTGGACTCTGGATCTCTGAGAATCCTGGTCAAAAGATGGATCCTTGCCTCATTAGTTTATCCCCCAATTTCTAGTTTTTTGTGTTTTTTTTTTTTTGGTGCTCTTCTGATATTTATATCTCATACCACAGAGACATTGATAGATTAGGCAAAGGAAGTGGTTGAGTTTAATTCTTTGATTATTCTGATCTTATCAAAGAAGCAGTGAACAGCTACCACAGGCCCAGCACTTTTCTAAGAAGCAGAGTATGCTCCCAACATAATTCATAAAACAATATGTCTTAAAAATAAACTAAAAAAAAGAAATAGATTATGGAAGGAGAGCTTTCTTTTTAAAAAATTTTTATTAAAGCTTTTTATTTACAAAACATATGCTTGGGTAATTTTTCAACAATGATCCTTGTAAAACCTTGTGTTCCAAATTCCCCCCCCCCCCCAATGAACCAACTTTTTTTTTGCTGAGGCAACCGGGGTCAAGCAACTTGCCCAGGGTCACACAGCTTGGAAGTGTTGTGTCTGAGACCAAATTTGAACTCAGGTCCTCCTGACTTCGAGGCTGGTGCTACCAACTTCTTCTTGAAAAAGCTTTTAGACATGCTATTGACCAAACACATGCTATATCTAAATGCCAAACTTTTCTTTGTGCTGACTGCCTATGAGTAGGAATTCAGGAGAGACAGAAATTTCTATGAAAGAGAACAGTTGGCAGAGGTGTGCAAGATAGAAAAGATCTGGATAGGCAGTGGCAAGGAAAGAGGACATCTCAGGTGAAGGAACAGAATTAAAAGTATGGTGACAGACATGACTAAATCTGGTATAGTTTAACATTGAAGAAACTGGCTTGATTGAATTGTTGGGAAATAAAGCCCAGAGAGGTTTTGAAAGCCAGGCTGAGGAATTTGGATTTATTTTAGCATGTGGAAGAGAGTCGGTGTAGATTCTTAATCAGGGGCTGACACGGTGAAAATCTTTTTAGAAAAATTAGCCTGACAGTACTATAGTTATTTGATGACTAAGTTCCAAAAGCATCTTCTCCTAACAACTAGAAAGATTACATAGTTTTCTACATTTGAGGTAAATAGTCCTTTTATGCTCTCTTACTCTACATAAGGTACAGGCAAAATTTAAAAGCCTATGTCAGTAACAAATTTTAAGATTGCTACAAAATCAAACTGACCAATAGATGAGAGTCTAGCATTATTGAGACCCTATCGTAATGGCAAAGTGGCTGCACATCACTATGTCCACCAAACAAAACAATTTTGCTGTTTATTGGGCTCCAAAAAAATGCATGTCTCAGTTTAATATACATGACTATACCTTTTGAAATTATCTTGCATGTTAATATGATGCTTCACACCATCTCATTTACTGTCCTAGTAGCTCTGGGAGGTGTTAGCTACATTTTATAGATAAGGAAAACTAAGCCCCACACAGCTAGATGTCCAAATCAAGATAGACCCAGACTTTCCTGCTTCTAAATCTAGAGTACTATTACAAGCTGTTTCTACAGATGAGGCTGTGATTAATAAAATGCAAATTCATTTGAGAGCTTCTTATTTTAGCATTCTGTTAAGAGTAGTAATGTGGGATGTCATGTGGGAGTCAATTTTTTTTTACATTAAAATGAGTTATCATATTGGAAAGCCACCGCCCTGGCATTTAATTGTGTTCAATCACCCAATAGAAAGTTTTGTTGTACTTGCCACCATGGTAGAAGCTTCATGAAGAGAAGCCTAGCCTCTTCTTTGGGAACTTACAGCCTAAGAATGGAACTTAACTGCATCCCTAATGCTTAGGCTACTTGGTGAAGAGTAAAAGTCTTAATGCTTGTTGAATGATGAAAAACACCAGGGTCATGGACTGGACAAATGTGGCTAAAGAATACTTGAGGCTTTAATATCTTCGGAACAAATATTAGAATCCTTTTATTTAGGAAGTTACAACTTAATAGTGAATAAATACAAAATGTATTTAAAAGATTTTAATTAAGACAGTTTAATTGAAGGACTTATTTGTTGTTCTGTCCTTTCTTCATCTCAGATACACATCAGGAGCGTTCTTCATCCCCTCCTCCTCCTCTTCCAGAAAGAACACCCGAGTCCTACGTTCTTGCTGATGAAGACTGTAAGTAGCAATGGCTCTTTCTCCTTAAAGAAGCGTTTTATAAATGGCACTGTAAAAAGACCAAAGGCACTATTTTGAGTTTTAAAAAGCTGGACAGAAATGGAAAGCACCGAAAGGATTATGTAGGATATAAAAAAGATACAAAATTGAAAATATATGAAAATGACTAAGAAAAAAACCAGGATAAATGCTTGAACTGGCTGGGTACCAGTTCTCATGTTGCTACTGGAGCTTATTGCTTATGGAATTACTAGTTCTCACTGAAGTGCTAGTAGTAGGTTTTGAGGGCTTAGAAACTGATTTACACTAAATAAGTCACAAGAGGCTGATTTATAAACCAGAATACCAATTTATTTACAATGAAAAATATGCCTCTCTAGCTGATTAAAAACTGTCTACTATTTAGGGAATTCCATTCCCTATATTAAAGTATCTGGGAAACTGAAGTACTGGTTTTCAGCTGGATGACACTGAGCTGCTCCCTGCTAGTGGCATTTTGTCATTACTGAGCTGCTTTCTGCTACCATATAGTGAGATAGAGTGGATAGAAAACCTCTTCCTGAAAAGGAAGAGGACAAGCTTGATGGCTGCATAGGCAAAAGGGATGAGCCGGGCAGTCAGTAACAGCCAGCAGAATCATCCAGGCTCAAATGCCGGCTACTCTTTTGACTACTTTTATTACTGGTGCCATTCGAGGCACTAATCAGTTATAGGACTTGGGGTTAGAAAATTCCCAGTCTGCTTGGTTAAATCTTTAATTATCAATCTGTAACCCAAATCCATGTCAGAGCTCTCCAACAAAATCCCAATGAACAACAAACTCGTTCGGAAGCCAGGGCTATGAGGCCCCTTTCCCATCATGTTCCTTGATGACATGCATATGAACCTAAAAACAAGGCAGGTTGAGGGAACAAGAAGGCCTAGACAAATTTACTTTTAATACGTAATGTGCCATCAACAATGCTCTTGATTTTGCACTTCATTCTGGCCAGAACAAAAGTTCTAGTTTCTCCACACTCTTCCAGTGAAGAATTTGCAATCGTTGCAGATCATACTGTACAATGCAGTTGTTCTTCACTTTCCCAGAGGGCAACAAGTGATTGCAAGGTATTATTGTTGCATGGGCCTGCGTTATTTTTTAGGCTGGTAAAAAACTACCCAATCTTTCAACTATCATTCAAAGACAGAATGGCTTTCAATTAGCTACCTTGTATGTATGTCCCTTGAACACCAAATTTACTTACCAGAACTTCAGTCCTGTACTAAAGTTTTTTTGTTTGTTTTTTTTGTACTAAAGTTTTAAAACCAAAAATTATTACCCTTCCCTCAGTAAAATGTAAACTCTCTAAAGACAAAGGCTATTTCATTTTGCCTTTGTATTTCTTAGTAAAGCCCCATTTCTTATAGCTCTTCAGAGCTACAGACCTCCCTTAATAAATCAGCTGACATGTTCTGGATTAGGCCTAACTCAAGCCACTCTCCCGGTGGTTTAAATATAATGGAATATAAACCTCTTTGAAATTATGGATTATTTCATTCTTTCTCTTGTCACTAAAGCTATTGGAACACAAAGACACACTATTAGGTAATTGAACAGTAATTAATAGTTACTTTGGCACAGCAGAAGGGTCTTTAGCAAACACACTACTAATTGATTCAGCTGAGCAGAGCCTGTGGTCTGAGTTGTCCTTTCCAGGGCACTAACCAAATATTAGAAAGCCCCTGGAGCTTCTTGTGGCCATTTTGTATGCAGGTGGTCAGGAAGTGATTACTGGTTGGGTCTTTAGCCCCTCAGTCAAGTCTTGAAGATAGTTTCAACACTGCTTAAGAAAACACCATCCTACCCCATATGAGGCAGGGGATTAGGGTACTGTTCCCACCACAGACAGTTAGTTTGTTCAGGCATCAAAAGTATAAATTACTGAACAACTATGACTGTTACCCAATCTTGAGATGGTATTAAGGTTAAGCTAGAATTCTTGGTAGGCTTTATCTATGCATTAAAAACATGCCATTTTGATTATACTGAATCTTTTCCTTTGTCGTGGATGGAAGATAAAATGACTCGGGAAAACAGGTTTAATCTGAGAATATTTATTTAAGTAATGAATGTCATTTACCTAAGTAGGACCAAACCTTGTCAGCTGGACCTTGAATACAGGAAAACAAAGACTTATACAACAAAACCAATTAACAAAAAAGGCCAATTAATTTAAAGGAAACAACACATTAATAATCTGATTTCTAATGGGAGGAAAAAGTAAGGATTTACCAAGTTAGCAACTTCCTGATTTCAAAAAAGATGTCTCACTCTCCAAATGTTTGTCAATAGTCAATAGAACGTGGAAACAATCACTGATTGATCAATTTTCCAAAAGGATATAAGAATTGTATGAGATATACAAGAAAACTTACACCAATCTTTGGATCTGACTATATTTTATGGTGTAAAATATTTTATTCTTTTTTTACAATAGTTATTTAAACACATGCAAAGATAATTTTCAATATTCACCCTTGTAAAATCTTGTGTTCCAAATATTTCTCCCTCCCCAGATGGCAAGCAATTCAATATAGGCTAAACATGTGCAATTCTTCTCAACATATTTCCACATTTATCATGCTGCTCAAGAAAAATCAGATCAAAAGGGGGGGGGGATGAAAAATAAAAAAAAAAAACAAGCAAGCAAACAACAACAAATGAAGTGAAAATACTATGTTGTGATCCACATTCGGTCCCCATAGTTCTCTGGATACAGATGGCTCTCTCCATCACAAGTATATTAGATTTGGCCTGAATCACTCATTGTTGAAAGAGCCAAGTCCATCACAGTTGATCATCACATAATCTTGTTGCTATGTACAATGTTCTCTTGCTTCTACTCACTTCACTTAGCATTAGTTCATTTGATCTGTGTTTCTGAGCAGCACAATCTTGTTCCTTGGGTAAATATCTTTACACAGCAGTTGGAGTTGGTCTAGTTTCCTAGACACCCAGGGCTAGTTTAAACAGTTCAACAAGGTTTTCTCACAATTCCCACAATTGAATAAAGGCAGAATTTGGACTAGACTCATAATTGAATAGAAAGGGAACCAAGCTAGCTCCAGAACTGAGTCACAAGATGGCATCAGTGTGATTTACTCAATTCCCACCATTAACCACTTGTGCTAATCCCCTCAATTACCTCGCTTAGAGCTCAGACCTCTGGTATTTAGCTTGCTCTTCACTATTCAAGTAAATTGTTTAGACAGGTCTCCCTGAGGGCAGTATAGTGATTGAACTTGATTTCTGTCAAAACTAACCCTCTCCCTTAATACTTTATGTGAAAGTTTTCTGGTTTTTGGATATGATTGTGCATACTGGGTGCAGTAATGTGGCACTTCTAGGATGCTGCCCACAGTCCTATTTTCTTCCAGAGATAAAAAGTTAACATGCTGCACAGGTTTGCTACTACTATATAAGCATGCAGTTATGAGTTGATAGCACTTTCCATTAAACATGGTAAATTGGTAAATTCACACCTTTCACCAATACCTGTAAAAATCTTGTTTCTTCCTATCACAGGGTTATCTGCTTACTTAAGGGCTCAAAATGATAATGTAGTACTTTTAGGGCAATATTGTGCAATACTTTGGGTACTTTCTAGTGCCTTCCAACAATTCCCATATAGACTAATATATGCTCTGATTGCTTAGCCACAACTCTGTCATTCTTTGAGCAGCAGGGCACTCTCTGGATTAAGAAGCTTGAATCTCTGAGGATCACACCCTTGTTTCATGGCCTGTCTCACTTTCACATGATTCATGCTTGAAAGGGGGAAGGAACAGGAGAGGGGATTGGGAAGAGGTATAAAGCTAGCTCCTCGTGCTAACCTCCACGTAAGAATTTTAGTTTTGTGCATGCTAATGTTAAGTTCTGAAGAGAATAAGTCTCCGAGTTCCAACATATATGAAAAATTAAGATGGTGTTCAAGGCCCCCAGAATTGTGGAAGCTGCTTGTGATTAACTGCAAGAGTGTCTGGATTCTTAATAAGGGTTAAATGAAAAACAATAAGTGACTCCCTCCCACTCTCCCAAACAATAACTAGAATTTACATAACATAGTATTTTGAGGTTTGCAAAGCACTGTTATTTCATTTGATCCTCAAAACTACCATGTAAGTAAGGTAGGTGCTCTTATTAGCTCCATTTCCAAGATGAGATAACTGAGGCAGAGTACTCAGGTTTCCCCTACTTGAAATCAGGTGCTTTAGTCATCTTGTTGGATCATTACTATATGCCAGCAAATCTCTTCAGAAAACAGGTAATCTTACCCATTTTATGAAGATTCTTCCTAGCTTAAATTTCCAAGGTACTACTTGACACTGCAGGATCCTCTCCACTATGCTATTACAGCCTAAAAACACTGTATTAAGAACTATAGGATAAGTATATGTTTATGCACATAAACACATAGATTTAAGAGGTTAGATGAATGGAATGTGTATTTTTATGTTTTACTAAGTGTTTTGCTTTCTTAGCTATGCAGGTCCAATCTATAGAAACTCCTACTAATGGCTTGGAGAACTTGGATGATATAACTTCTCAACAGTCACCGACAACTTCTGGAAAAGGCTTCACAAGGAGCAGGGTAAACAACTACAATTCAGAAACTCCAAAGACTTTCAGTTGCTTTCGCTGTATTTTTTCCTCCATTATAAGCAAAATTGTCTTATTTAAACATCTTTAGTAGGCCCGCATTAATTAAAACTGGCAGAGGAAAAACAAAGCATGAATCAAAGAACATTTCCTTAGGCATTTTAAAAACACATATTATGTAGGAAGCAACTGGGGAGTTACTACTAGGCTAACAAAAAGAGCTAGGTATCTGGTCTTAAAGGACTTAATCACATAAGCATAGATTTTGAAAAAAATTATTAACAAGTGAAAATGGGAGGTTGAACACAGAATTGTTAGGGCATGTAGATGACATTAGAGTTGGGTTTGGTTAGGAAGGCTTCTAGAGAGATTATGAGTAAACTTTTGAAAAAAAAATCAGAACAGGATAATATGGTAGGTGAAATAACGTGCCTGAGCAAATGAAGGAATAAAAAGCATGCTGGGAAGGAGAAGCAGACTGAATTAAAGGCAGCTAACATTTTGAAAGTTCAAGAGCTTGCATTCAAATCTTGGCGATGCTATTTAATATATCTTTGGATTAAGCACTTAATCTTCCTGATTGTTTCCAAAGTGTGTTGGGCTGAAAGATCTGATAAAGTCTCTTCCAACTCTAAAAGGATGATACTATGATTTATATACTTAACGTCTTGTGGATCTCACTCAAGAAAATGTGTAATTGGATTCTTAAATAGCCTTTATAAAAGGACAAGTTATCTTCAATTTTTATCAGTTGCCACATCTGATAGAATAAATAATCTATAGCTTTATAGCTCAAATTGTATTATTTCTAAATGGTATGACATACTTCAAATGGTCTGGAAAAAGTCAGAATGTGAAGTAACAAGCAAGATTCTCACTGAATTTAAAAATGTCAAAATAAAAAAAATTGGTTTGTGCTATGGCAGAATTAGTACACAATTTTTGTGACTACTTTTAATCAACTGTTTAGGGTGATAGCTGATTTCTCATTTAATGAAACTTAAAAACATTCCGGTTGTTTTTAAATATTTAAAAAAACCTGTCTCCAAAGATAAAATACAAAATAAATACAATTTTATATAAAAATTTTAGCATTTGACAAAGCATAAGCAAACGAATTAACCTAAATCCATGTGAAGTTACCTTTCCTTTTATTCGAAAATTGTTAGCACATGTGCTATGTTGCTTCTCCTGATCTTGTTCTGCAAAAATGCCTATTCCGTATTTCCTTGTTTCAGAAATTTTTTTGAATTTTATGGTGAAAAAATTAACATTCTTCTCTCTTTTGTTTTTTAGAGTTTAAAAATTCTACGAAATGTGAAAAAGAGTAAGTTTTTAAAAAGCTATTACTATTTAGCATTTCTATTTCCAGGTTGAGCTAATCTTAAGGTACTAATAAATTGGGGACATGATCCCAGGCTCTGTGCTTTGGACTGCTGATAGTGGGCCTTAGATGAAAATGTAGAAGAAATTTCCTGTTTAATAGAGAGGAGTAATTCCTTTTGTAATATTTGGCACCATGTAAGTTGCTCTAACATAAGAGTGTTATTTAAAACTCCCAGCAACCTAACCTCAGATGTGTTCTTTTTGAAGTTATAGAAAAGCATACTGTGAACCACATGTGTTGTTTTTATAAAACAGGCAAAGCATTGACAAGTTTTCAAATTTCATAAAATATTATTAGCAGTAAGGTCCTGTTGTTTACCATTGTGTCAAAATGCAATGAAAATAAAACCTACAGGCTCCTGCATGTGGTAAATTCTCTCTACAAACGTATATCCCTTCATACAGTTCTGAATCACAACTACAACTGCCTGTCTAAAGTCGACAAAACATGATTATATGCTCTTCAATAAATTAACTTCTTTTGTGCAGGTTTTAGAACCCTAAATTTCCTTGGCCTTATATACATTAGTTCCTCTTTGGTTAGGATATACAACATGACTTTAGTTCAGAACAAGATTAATATCCACAGAGGGACAGAGAGAGCTTTTTTCTGCCCTGTAAGCTTATCAACCACAGTAACCGACCCCTAGAACTACACTGGTCCCTGCACTTAATGTAAAGAAAAATTTTCTTTTACTTATTATTTCAGACAAGACAAAGTTGCACATTTTCTTTTTATTAAAGCTTTTTATTTGTATAACACATGTATGGGTAGTTCCCCAGCATTGATCTTTACAAGGCTCTCCATTACAACTTTTACCCCCAGTCCCCTCCCCTCCCCTAGATGGCAGGAAGCCCACTACATGTCAATAATATTGAAATACTTGACAAGTTGAAAGTTGCACATTTTCAAAAAGAATTTTTGCCAGGAAAACTAAAAGAAAACAGCACTGAAATGATCATTCAGTCGTCTATTCAGGATTTCCTTAGCAAAGATATTGGAGTGGTTTGCCATTTCCTTCTCTGACTCATTTTACCAATGAGGAAACTGAGACCACAAGTTCAAGTGGCTTGCCTGGGGTCACACAGCTAGTGTCTGAGGCAGGATTTTAATTCAGAAAGATGAGTCTTCCAGGCTGGGCACTCCATCCAAGATGCCACCCAGTCGCCCCACTGAAATAAAAAAGTTTATAGAATACCAGTAACAACCCACCTCTATATGCTCTGCATGTTACGTTCCTCACCACAATCCAATTAGTTAAGCAAAGTGAGGCTCAGAATTTAAGAATGGCTGCTCTTGAGTCCTCTAGCCCGAGCCTGGTCAGACTGGGCAGGGTATGGGATGCCTCCCTCTGCTCCTTGACTTCCATCCTCTAAAGGCTTAAGCCCACCAAGCCTCCACACCCCACATTCCCAATCTGAAGCTGGTCTGGATCCTTCCTTCAGTGCCCACCCTGAGCCTCCAAGGCCCCTCCTTGACACTTATCTCTTGGATAAAGATGGCGTCTTCATGTCAAGGACTCTTCCTTGTTTTCAAGCCCTGACACCAGATCCCATTTCTTCATTTCTCTTGTAACGGTCTCTGAACTCGAGCCCCAGGATCCCTCTCCAGGGCCCACGGTTTCCCAGAGTTCCCTACTTCCTCGGCTACGGTTGGAGGACCGACCTTCTCCGTTTTGGGCCTGCTGTAAGAAGCAGCCTTACCCAGAGGCAGGCCAGCTGACATGCTCTCTGCCCCTTCCCTTTGAGGTCTCACAAACTCCATTCGATAATCTCCTGGTTGAGGGGATGGGGAGTAGGTAGAAGTACCCTGGATTGGAGAGTCTGGAAGGTCAGGGCTGGTGGTCCTTTTTGTGACTATGGTTAGGTAGCTTTACCTCAGAACCTCAAGATCTTCAACTATAAACTGGAATAATACTAAAATAAGTCCCAGGGTTGGTAAAAAAAAAGAAAATGTTTTGAAAACCCTAAAATATTTGGGTTATTATAACTTAAAATGTGAGATGTGTTTGAGCCAATAATTTGTGATATGCTCAGAGCAGGTCTCCTGGGTAGTAGAGACAAAATTATAAAATAAGAAAGTTCCCCAGGAAAATACAGATTTAGAACAAGGGAGGAAGGTGCTCTTAAGGCTTATTTTAATCAAGCTGTGGTAGTTTATTAAATAGTCAGATGGCACAAAGTTTAAAAGAATAGCTAAAATGTTAGATGACAGTCAGGATCCAAAAAGAGGCTGAATCAATTAAAATGAAATCACACCTGAAGTTTTACAAAGTCTCCACAGGCAAAATATGGGAGAGATGAAACAACAATAGATTATCTGAAAAAGATTTTCTGGTTTCGGTGGCCTGCAAGCTCAATAAATCAACAGCATAAAATAATTTAAAAAGTAATGTGATATCAGACTGTATTAAGAAAGGCAGTCCAAGACAAAAGACATGATAGTCTTGCTATAATAGGCCACATCTAAAGTATTCGAGGTACCACATTTTAGAAAGCACTGGATTTGTAGAAAGTTGGAAAGTTTCCAGAGAAGGGCAAACAGGATGGTAAAGACTCTAAAGATCCTTCTAGATAAGGTTTGGTTGAAGAAATGGGGAATGTTTAGCTTGAAAGAGACTTGGGTAAAGGGAAAACATTGTAATTATCTTCAAGTGTTTTAAGTGGAAAATTAGGATTAGAGTTTTTCTGTTTTGCCACAAAAGACAGAACTGGGGAAATGAAAAATTGTATAAAGGTACATTTAGCCATGATATAAACAACAACAATAACAACAAAAACACCACTTTTTAAATCTAAAAAAAGTCACCCAAAGAAGAGTATAGGACTACCATAGAAGTTAATAGATTCCCCCTCACTAAATGGAGGTTTTCAAATAAAAACTGGGTAATCCATTATTGGACACAGTTGAAAGTATCCTTGTTCAGATACAGATTGGATTAACTGGTCTTTGATGTACTTATCCAACTCTTGAGATTCGCTGAGATTCATTTGTTGAAGAACTTGTACTAGTAATCTAAAATTAAGATACCTTCTTTCTTTTCCCACAACTACCCTGGACAGGCTGGAGATAAACGCATTGTTAATATCACACTCAAATGTATTTTAAATTATAAACTGAATCATTAAAAAAAAACATTTAAACATAAAGAACAAGAAAGGTTTTTATGCCATTAAACTTCTGCTAGGTACAGTTTTTTTTTAAAAGATGTAATATATATAAAATATAGCAAAGTAATAGCAAAACTTAGTATTCTACCACTAATCAAAAACTTGTGTGATCCATGACAAGTTAGAGTTTCCAAGATTAAAGATAATCTTATGTTAATTATATTCTAAATTTACCCTTCCCTTTTAAGGAAGTACTATTTGACTATATAGTACACATGATAAAAGAAGTTTTACCTCAGAACTATCAATTTTTTTAATGACCTAATTTTAGGGTTTTGTCATAATAACCCCCCACAGAAGTGTTCTAGGTGCATATTTCAGAGCTGAGTAACCAACAATATCCAGGACACATAAGACTAACAAGCCCTAGGAACAATCACTCCTATTTTTACTGAAAGGGCTGATCCCCAAGGAGGATTACTTTGGGACACCACAGGCTTCGGTTCTTTTCCCATTCTTATGTTTTCATCACAAAGCTTCCCTACACTTACTTGCTGAAATAAAATCTAATTGTGTATTGTATTATCTAAGGCAAAATAATACATTTTAAAAGTTTTCTTTTATGGTAATTTACTCCTACTTCAATGGCTAATTAAATTGTTTTATACTGTTTATAAATTCTAGGGCTATACTGTGGAATATACATACAACCTTTCTAGCACCAACTACAATAAGCTTTAAGATCCTTCAAGGCAAACTCTGAGACCTTTTGGGCCTCAATATGACCCACTTTCTGGTTAGGAGAATATCTCCAGCTTCTCAGATTATAGCAGAGCTGTCTAATGGCCAGGGGACAAGTTTCTGGGCTCTGGTCATTTCCTCAGGTTCTTTGTGATGACTCATCATTCAAGCAAACATGGAGGAAAGAGTCCCCAAATCATCACTACAATTATACAAGATAAAAAACATACTTGTACACATATGATGATATAAAAGGGGTCATCATCACTGTACATTTGGGCCCTGCTGCCAATGAGGTGTACAGGCTGTTAACAGGCAATCCTTTTTGCTATCCTCCACATGCACACAAAGCATAAGGTCAAAAATTTATATTTAGAGCCTTTATTGTTTAGAAAATATATATATGTATATAAGCTTGTAGTTCCTATTTTCATTTCTAGGTAGTGTCTGGTGCAGTAGCACTGAGGCAAAATGCTTACTATGTTTATATTAGGCAATTTTTAAACTGCCATAAAAAATACATGAGGAGGATAAAGCACCAGAAAAGATGTTTTTAGACAGTGTTGGGTGAATATATGTGAATACGGAGCAGTAAGAAGTGTAGGCTACACATAAATAAAATTGGAGAAGGAGTAGTTCTTATTTAGCCAGAAAGACTTTCTGGGAATCATAGGCTTAGAAGAGGACTTCAGATGGTAGGAAAGACACACTGGCAAACAGACTCAATCCATCAGTAAGATTTTTTTTTGCCAGGCAATGGAAATAAAAAAAGCAAAAAACAGTCTCTGCCTTCAAAGAGTTTAATATTTAAATGGTGGGGACAATTTAACAGATTGTAATATACCTGTGTGTGTGTGTATTTATACCATATATAGTTGTTAAAACACTGTACATAGAGAGTAGTGGAAGGCAGACCTAGGGAGGGGCTTCCCTTTTAAGGGGAGAGGATAAGAAAAGACCTCTTGCATGAAATAAAGCTTGAGCTACATTTTAAAAGAAGCTAGGGATTCCAAGAGGCAGAGGTTTGGAGGGAATGCATTCCAGGGGAGAGTGAGGGCAAAGGTTTGGGTAATGGAGATGGAATGTCATCCTGTATGTGAAAACAGGAAGTAAGCCAGTATGGCAATAGCAGAATGCTGATGGAGGTTGGAAGGGAGAGGTTGGGGAGACAGATAAAATATAAGATAAGAAAGGTACATTTTAAAAGCTTTAAATACCAAACTGAAGCTTTATATTTTGTCCTATAGTTAACAGGGAACCATTGGAGTTTACTGACTTTGGGGGAGGGGAGATGTGGTTTGACTTACACTTTAGGAAAATCCCTGGTAAAGAGGTGAAAATGAGAAAACATGGAAATGAGTATATAATTGGGAACAAAGTAAGTGCTATTTATGATTTAGAATTCTGAAGCCCAAAGTTAGATTTTTAAAACCCTAACTGATAAAATAGATTTGATGAAAACTTAATTGCTAAAATCCTTTGGGTTTTGCAAAATTTTTTGTTTTTACTAACTTCATTGCAATTAAATTTACTTATTTTAGAGCTGAATTAGAAGATTTTGTGGTTTTAAAATCTTCATACACAGACATTTTGTTATGCATACTATGATGATGACACGCATCTTCTTGGGCATGTAATGGTATCATTTTTATTTATAGTTCTATAAAGATTATGAATACTTATTTAACTAAGTAGAAAATTGTGTTATAATGGCTGCAATTATAGACAGGAAGTCTTATTCTGTAGTCTGAAGAACAATTTTGCAAGTTTGTTTTTATATCTTTCCCTCTTAATTTCCAGATATCTCATCACAATCAGTCAAGCCAACAGAATCTGGACAATCAAATCACTTCAGCTCCTTTTTGAACTTTGGTATGTGTTATTCTGGAGTTATCTTTGAATAGTTTTGGCCAAGTCATGCATATGTTGAGTACAGGGCTTTATACTTTGAATTTATCTTAAAAGTGACAATTTTGGGACTTCTATTGTCTCAAGGATAGACTACTCAACGAATTTTAGAAACTAAAACTAGGCCAACAAAATTATTTTCTTCCCATTAGGCATATTATATATATGGAAATATATATATAACATACAAATATATACATATATGTGTATTCATATAGACATAAACATATAGTGGATACTGTCTAGTATGTAGTAGATCTACAAACTTGATGGAGAATATAGATTTTATAATGAATAAGTCCAGTTCATGGCTAAAATAAAGTTATAATGAATTCCCAAGTATGATAAAAATAATCAATTACCTGACCTTGGCAAGATAGAAGATCAAGTAGCTTAACTATCTTCCATAGATCTATAATTGTATAGTGATCATCTGGCATTATTTTAAACATTCTATTATTTGCTTTATCCATGGTACTTAATAGCACCACTGTAGACTGTCATTTAGTTGTAATGATTAGAATAATTAATGGAGAATATCATTACTAAAGGATATTATTAACCAAAAAGTTTAATATGATCCAAAAGTGCTTATATATTTTATGGGTAAAATTAACTAGCATACAAGCCTATAAAAGTCTGACTGACTCCTGTTTGTTCTGATACCTTGATTTTTTTGAAATAGAAACTTTCTTAGAACTAAATGTTCCTAAATTTTGTACCTTGTATTTATTTGAATCTTTCAAGTTGTCTGCCACTCACTTTTTAAATGTGGAAAAATAATTAGGCAATCACTTCAAAGTTCTACCTAGATACTTAATTGTGATGTGGTACTAACCTAGCCCTCTTAAGCTCTGCTAGGGGTGCATCAACTCTCTCTAGCCAATCCAGAAAAGTTTTGTGTAAGGGCCTAATAGAGATAGGTTGTCACTAAGGTCCTGCCTAGTGAATGAATTCAGAGTTCTATGATACAAGAACCATCAGCATTTAATGACTTTTTTTGGGGTCATCATAAAACTACCTTAGTGTGCAAGGTATGTAACATGCAATTCAGTTCCTCATCTTTTACCTGAACTCTTGTACTTTCCTAATTAGTTCCCCATTTTCTCCAAACCATCCTCTAAAGAGCAACCAAATATTCCTAAAATAGAGATCTGACTCAAAAAATTTTCAGTCATTTACTATTGCCTCCGGGATCAAGTACAAAATTCTCAGCATATCATTTAAAGCCCTTTGCAATATGATCCCCACCTACTTTTCCACTATTAAATGAAGAGGATGAAGTATATAAATGAACCTTCAGGTTTCTTCTAACCCTCAAGTTCTATTTAATGAAAACATCTGCTTCAAAGCAGTAAAACCCCAGTGTGCCAAGAGAAGTAACTTATTCACAATATGGCTGGATCCATTTATAAGTCATCTCTAGTTTATAATGAGTTGGATGATATATTCCCAGTTTTTCAGCATCTCAGGTTATGAACTGCCCTCCTTTCTTCAACTCTTAGATTGACTGGTCTAAGACCAGGGTCTGAAGACCAAGGCTGCCCCCTGCTGATCCCCACGGAGAACTGTTGCACCCGGCATTCTTCCCAGCTCCCCCATTTGTAGAGAAGGCTTTCAGAGTTCCTTCATACTCAAATCTGTTCTCTTGACTAAGTTCAGAGTTAGCTTTCTTGCTGTACAGGTCACACGACATATCCTTTTTTACTCCCTTGGCTTGTGCTTGCCTCCAGCCTCCAACACCCAATCCTGTTTGGTCTTTAGAACCCTTCAGAACCCAGCACCGTGCTGCCTTTACAGTATTCTCCCAGATTATTCTCTCGTGACCACGGTCGCCTTGCTATTCCAATAATGACATATTTTCCTACTCCTGCCTATCCTCCCAGGCCTGGAACGATCTTCATCTCTGCTTACCATCTTCCCAAAGCTTCACTTATTTCCTAAAACCCCATCTTTTACCAGAAGCCTGGCCAACCCCTGTAGGGCCTTCCCTATTTTCTATTTATCCTGAACATAGCTTGTTCATCCACATTTGTTTGCTTCTCTCCCCCAATAGATTGTAAGCTCCTCGAGGGCAAAGAATGTTTTCCTATGCTCAGGGCTTGATTTAGCACACAGACACATCCCTTCTTTCAACTCTAGTAACTTAAGAAAACTTATTCTGTTTTCATTTTCTTTAGTTCTTTATATGGAAAAAAAAATGTGGGGCATGGGGGAGGTAATAGAAAGACTATGACCTTGGAGTAAGGAATATCTGAGTTGGGGCAGCTGGGTGGAGCAGTGGATAGAGCACCAACCCTGAAGTCAGGAGGACCTGAGTTCAAATCTGGCCTCAGACACTCAACACTGCCTAGCTGTGTGACCCTGGGCAAGTCACTTAACCCCAATTGCCTCAGCAAAACAACAACAAAAGGAATACCTGAGTTCAATATGCCACTTGTGACATATACTGGCTACCTATAAACAAGTCAATTAACTTCTCAGTTGCTCCAGGCAACAGAGCTGACTGCTAATTTTAGTCACTGTCTGCAGCACTGAAAGGATTTACACCCAATTAAATTCCCCACATGGATGAAATCACAGATCCAGACCAGAAACAAACAAATATGCCTATCCATAATCAGACAGTTAATAATAATTCTGTAGGAGCATCGAGGTGGCGCAGTGCACAGAGCACAAGCCCTGAAGTCAGGAGGACCTGAGTTCAAATTTAACCTCAGACACTTAACACGTCCTAGCCATGTGACCCTGGGCAAGTCACTTAACCCCAGTTGTCTCAGCAATAAATAAATAAAAATAATAATTCTCTGAAGGGAATTCAAACTCATCTCCCAACTTTCTTCTTGTACCCAAGAAGGAATACTCCCAAAGAACCTCTCAAAATCTATATAAAACTGAAACTGAGAAAAAGTTGCATTTAATGTGGCATTAAAAAAATTAAATTTCATACCAACCCCGAAGTCAGGAGGACCTGAGTTCAAATATGGCTTCAGACACTTAACACTTCTTAGCTGTGTGATCTTGGGCAAGTCACTTAACCACAAAATTGCTTCAGAAAAAAAAATCTATGAAATATCCAATTTGATCTTTATCTGAAATGTAAATTTCTTAGTATTTGAGAGCAGGAATTGAAAAATATACTTGGCTTTGTTGTACTTCAATATTCTGTCCACACAACTAAAAATCTCTACACAACAATTATTACTAAAATCTTTAAATGGTTTCCTAATGTAAGAAATTATTAGAATGTAATTATGATTTCACTTAAAGTTAGTCTTAATATCAATTCTACTGCACTTATCAAAATAACTAATGAATAAAGCTTTATTTAAATACATAAGTATATACATATATATTATAGAACCTATTAGAAGTGTTTTCAGAGATCAGTTAATTCAGTCCTCCATCAGATGCATAAGAAGCTTAAACATTTTCAGTTAATAAGAACTTTGTACCTTATTAGTAAGCCTATTTCATTTTCAAGCAGTTTTAAGAGATTGCAACATTTAAAAAAGTTTGAGAGTCTTTGGTCTAAGAAAGATACATCCGAACAGCCATCCTTTCATTAAAATGCTGGCATTATTCATAAAATGAATAAATTACCCCAAAATTATGACCCAAACTTTTTTTTTAAAAAGGGATTTATTTCCTACTCAAACCTGGGTGGAACACAATGGCTGCCCACCTAGGTGAGGCCTGAATAAGAAAAAGATTAGCTCAATCTTCAGACAGGTCTTGAAATGAAGAAGAAAAAGGGTGAAATCTGAACCTCCCCAAATCATCGGTTATTAATAACCAGGGTCATATTTTTATTTTTTTCATTTTTTTCCCTAGGTTTTGCAAACCGTTTTTCAAAACCAAAAGGGCCAAGAAATCCGCCGCCTACATGGAACATTTAATCTGACTTCCAACTTGCATTCAGAAGACTGCAAATTGGAATTTGCAGTTTAAAAGAGCGATGTAACTAAACAAAAACATCAGAATGCTGCCAGATGACAAAAATGTGCTCTATAATCACTATATCATGCTAACGACACAAATACTTTTGAAACAAGAGATGCACAAATATATACATTACTTTGGGATATTCATCTTATTTACATCTAGTTGAAAGTAACTAGTTTAAGAATTATTTTTAGAGATTTGAGAATCGATTTTCTTTTCACTTTTGAAATGAAGCTATTCTTGTATATAATGTGGTAATAAGGTTTGCAAAAGTTGGATGTTAAATATTACTTCTATATAGTCCTGGTTCTGTGTGACCTTAGGGAAAAAACTCATGGCATCAGTTTTTTAGGCTACAAAATACAAATAATTATACTAGTCTTGCACATCTACCACACAAAGTGTTGTAAAAAATAAAAAATCCATATAAAAGTCCTTTGAAAATATCAAGTACTCTTCAAATATAAGCTGGTATTATTATTAGAAACTTATTGTTATGGTTTACATTAAGAATTAACCCAATAATTACTTTTTTTTGTACTCACCTAATAAAACAATATGCCCCCGAAAACAGGGGAAAATCAACAGGGAAGCAAAGAAAAGCTGGGCAGCGCGTGTATAAATGATATATGGTATTTTATATATAGGTCTCATGGTCTGCTATATACATAGCAATGTTTTTCCTTCTATTCTCATTTAAACTTAAATGTTAAATTTTAATGAAAATTTATTTTTATTTTATTTTTAGCTTTTAATAACTATTTTCAAAATACATACAAAGATAGTTTTCATTCACTCTTGCAAAACAAACCTTATGTTCCAAATTTTTCTCTCTTCCTTCCTATCACCTCCTTCTCCTAGACAGCAAGGAATCTAACATAGGTTCAACATGCTCAATTCTTCTATATGTATTTCTACAACTATCATGCTGCACAAGAAAAATCAGATCAAAAAGGAAAAAAAAAATAAAACAAGCAAACACCACAGAACAGATGAAAATACTATGCTGTGGTTCACACTCAATTCCCACACTCCTCTCTCTGGGTGCAGATGGCTCTCCATCACAAGTCTACTGGAAATCAGCCTGAATCACCTCATTGTTGAAGAGAACCACATCCATCAGAACTGATCATCATATAATCTTGCTGTTACTGTGTACAATGTCCTCCCGGTTCAGCTCACTTCACTTAGCATCAGGTTCATGCAAGTCTCTCCAGGCCTCTCTGAAATTATCCTGCTGGTCATTTCTTATAGAGCAATAATATTCTATAACATTTTTATACCATAACGTATTCAGTTATTCTCCAACTGATGGGCAGACATTCAGTTTCCAGTTTCTTGCCACTACAAAAAAGGTAGCTTCAAACATTTTTGAATATGAGTCCTTTTCCATTTTTTATGATCTCTCTGAGATACAGGCCCAGGAGAGACACTGCTGGATCAAAGGGTATGCACAATTTGATAGCCCTTAAAATTTTTTAAGTTTTTTTTTTGTTGTTAAAAAATGCCCCCAAATCCACTGTGGATCTAAATAAGCCAAGACAAAACAATACCTGTTATCTGCAGGGGCACCTACTAAGTATCAGAGTGTGTGGGATATTTAGACCCTTACCCAAAATATCAATACTTAAGAGGCATCTCAAGATATAGAACCAAAGGCGTTATTCAGGCTCTTGGGAGAACTGGGAGGTTCCATACCGAACCAAATGAGTTGTCTGGAGTTGGGAGAGCTACCACCCAGCACATATATGTGATTTTTATACAGACCAAACAAAGAAAGCCTCAAGCCCACCCCCCTTTTCCCTTATATACATTCTGATTGGTTATATATGCTTTACTTTCCTTATTTAGGAACTGGAATGTTGATAGCCTATAAATCACACTACCTACTACCTTCTACCTTCCCCTAGATCCCCATGATTCCCCGGAAACTTAGGCTCTCAGGCTTTGTTTAATTTAGTTGTGAGAAGTCTTCATTTTGATTGTCATACTCAGTCCCCCCCTCTATTTTCCTAATGTTTTGAAGAACTCTCATTCTAAAATATTTGCAATAACATGTTACTCCTAATATTGACCTCCTCATCACTAGTATCTTTATTTATTGGGGTCCATCCTTGATGTTGCAGCATTAGCATACGCATTTTGTTCTCATTCCCTAGAATTTCAGCTGTGGTTTTATGTACTATTCCAGTAACAATACATATTATATAAGGCAGACAAATTGATAAAAGTATTACTCCACTTAAAGCAATTAATCCAAACCATAATTCCTGCTTCCACCAGCTACCACTGAACCAAGACTACCATGATATACTAAATGGGAACTCCAGGTTTGCACAGGGACTTGTGCCAATTTTCTAGTATTCTTGATAATCTCCTTTACTATTTTCCCTTTATTGTCAATTTGCATACAAGTAGAAAGATTCAGCTTCCCACACACTCCCCCTTCCTCTACTAGTACAGATAATCCAAAACCAATCTGTGCTCTAAGACTGCCTCTCTAGTTTGAGTTGCCTGATCTGCCAAGAAGTCCAAGGCTTTCACTGTCTGATTAGTGACAATCTCTAATACAGCCTGGAGTTGAATTAATCTATTTAAAATATATATAGGAGTTCTATATCCCCAACTACCATCTTGAGCCCAGGTGTCAGTCCATACTCTCAGATTATTGTTTCAGGTGGCCATGTTATCTCCCCATCCATTAGCATCCCTGGTCGGTGTTAGGGAAGTATCAATGCTCCATTTCTCTCACTCCAAATCATCATATAACTGAATTCCTAAATGATTCACGCCATTTCCAGGCAAGAAAAAGAATTTTTGTCTAATTAACCCAACATAACAGACACCAGTCCAATTGAGGGGAAGGTGAGTATAAGCAGTTTGACCACAGATCGAATAATGTCCCTCTAATGCAAATTTGCTTGATTCAAAAATATTTGTCCTGTTGAACACCATGGGATAATACTATGAGTCTTTATCCCCTAATGGACCTCCCTGGTATAGGGTCCAAATATTATCCTGATACTGACATTTCCATAATTGCTGTTTACCTTTGAAGCTATAACATATTAGATTCAGACCTATCCTTTGTGCTCCATAAAGAGGTAAAATAACCAGACCAAGTTGAATTCTGCCAAGCCCATTGGTACCATTGGCCGGATTAGAATTCCCTTTTCATTTCTCCTCATATATTCTATTTGCCAAGGCCTACATGGGTGACCATGCCTATCTTTAGTGAGTAAAACTGTTTCACATTGATTTGGGGGCCAATTCAAGCTTTTGCATGGTGGAAACTGGCAGTAGTCTAACTTCCACCCTAAATTAGTACAGGGATGCCATACTCTATTCTTGCATTGGACTTGAGTTTTCTTCTATCTATGCTTATACTTTGTACAATCAAGCTGAGTGGTTTTAACCTCCACAGAGTAAGTCCAATCACACTCACTGTTCCCTAGCCATTCTCCTTCTTCTGTCTGATTTAGACAGTATTTACCAGGAATAGAGTCAGTTAACGGCCATTGATGTTTCTCTTGTTCTGACCAAAACCCAATCCCGTTGTGTATGTCTAATCTTTTACTCAGGAGCCAGGCTGGGCTTAATGGTACAGCTACCCAAGGCCATTGGTCAAATTGATGAGGTCCCCCACAAATCTAACAATCTTTAATAAGAAAAGTATCAGCAAGCATCTGCATCAGACTCTGGAAACTATTAGCCTTTCCCATTAGTGGGTTAGGGATTGGAGCTGTGGAAGCAAGTGGCAAAAAGAACAGTAGAGCATACATGACAATTAGAAAACATATAAATTTACACAATCAATATTATTAAGTCCTTGTAATGAGTTGTAGTTTCAAGTCCCCTTTAGGTACACTACAGTCCATTCTTCTGGAGTATCCACAGGTCCTTTAACTCGAGTGTGATGGGTCCGGCCACATTCACGAGTTCTCACTGCGGGATCTAAAGTTAGAAGCACCTGGAAGGGTCCTTCCCAGTTGGGGGTCAGTTTATCCTCCTTCCAAGAGCAGATCAAAACCCGATCTCTGGGCTTGAAACAATGAACAGCAGATCCTAAAGGAGGGGTCTGAGCAACAAGACCCTTTAATTGCAATGTTCGTAACTGATTTACAAGAGTCATAATATAATTTCTTAAAAATATGTCTTTAGTTTCAAAAATTGGGTCCAATCTCCCTGGATTCATCAATACTGGGTATGGGTGACCAAATAACAATTCATATGGGGCCAGCCCAATATCCCTCTGAGGTTTTGTCCTAATCCTCAGTAGAGCCAAGGGGAGACACTCACTTCATCCAAGTTTACCAAGTTTCTAAAGTCAATGTAGTAAATTATCTTTTAGTCATCTGATTCCTTCTTTCTACTTTTCCTGAGGAAGGAGGATGCCATGGAGTATGAAACTCCCAAGTTATCTCTAAGGCTTTCATTAAAGATTGCAAAAGCTTGGCCATAAAGTGCATACCTTGATCAGAATCGATGTGCTCCAGCAGCCCATACCTAGGGATGATTTGTTCTAAGAGGACCTTAGCCACAACTGTAGTAGTAGCATGACAAAGGGGAAAGGCCTCTGCCCAAGATATTAAGTGGTCCACTACGACCAGCAAGTATTTGACACGCCCCACAGAGGTCAATTCAGTAAAATCCACCTGTATATTCTGAAAGGGTCTGATGCCAGGGAGCCTTCCACCCTTTGGAGCCCATCGGAGAGCTATTTTTATTAGACCTTTGACAAATAGGGCAGCCATCTACCCCTTGCTGGGCTAATGTGTACAACCCAGGAGTTGCAAATTTTGTGAGCACCGCATCACACAGGTTTTGGACATCCCAATGGCTACCCTGATGTAGGTATTGAAGTATATGTCTCATACCTGCTTTGGTCAGTACTTCCCTTCCATCGGGGCAGGAACCAATAACCCTTAGTGTCCTCCTGGGCTCCAAGAGCCTAAAGCTTTTGTTTCTTATCCGGGGTGTATGATGGTGGACGCATGTGCAAGGGTAGAGCCAGTATCAGCACCATCATCTCCCCAGGATTAGCAGATTCTCCCTCCCCTGCTCACTTTGTTTCTTCATCTGCCAACCAATTTCCCTTTGCTATAAAAGAGTCTCCAGTCTGATGTCCCCTAACATAGACCACAGCTATATATCTGGGTAACATTAAATTGGTTACAGCCTCGGTAACCGAGGCTTCCTGGGCTAGTCCCTTGCCTTTACTGTTAATCATACCTCGTTCCTCCCAAATCTTTTCAAACACATGTACTACTCCCCAGGTGTATGTAGAATCAGTGTAAATTGTTCCACTCTTTCCACCTAGCTTTTTCAGGGATTGATTTAGGGCATATAACTCAAGTTTGAGCAGACCAGCTAGTAGGCAAGGATCTCAATTGAATGGCTGACAATCCATTTCCATCAATGATAGCATACCCATTCTGCCTTTTTCCTCCCACCATTCACGAAGATCCATCTATAAACCATTGAATTTCAGTTGAGAGGGGTTCTTCTTGTAAATCCTCTCTGACCTTTGTAAATCTATTACATCAATACAATCATACTCTAATGGTACATGAGCATGTTCCCCAGGGATAAACAGAAAACTGGCCAGATTTTCAAATCTTGTGATATCAAATTGTCCCTTTCTAGTAGAATTGCCTCATATTTTAGTATCCTTGAGTCAGATGGCCATCTCCCAGCCCTTTGATTTAAGATTGACCTAACTTGGTGAGGAGTGCTCACAACCAGGCTTCCCCCAAAGGTTAATTTCCTACTTTCTTCTACCAAGATAGCCCTTGCAGCCACTGCCTATATGCATGAAGGCTATCCCCTTGCTATGGGGTCCAGAAGTTTTGATAGGAAAGCCATGGAGTGTCTCTGCCCCTCCCCTCACTTGTGCTAACACTCCTAGTGCTACTCCTTTCTCAATATTAATAAATGAATGGCTTTTCCAAGGATGGCAACATTAACACTGGGACTGATGCTAGAGCCCTCCTCAAATTCTCAAAATCCTCTCGTGTTTCAGAATTCCAGTCAATTTGGTTAGGTTTCTCTTCCATAGATATGTATATAATGATTTAGTTAATGCATACTCAATCCAATTCCTACAATAGCCTACTAATCCTAAAAATTTCCTGAGCTCCCTTTTCGTTTTAGGTCTAGTCATTACTCCCTCAATTCGAGTTGAATCTAATTTCTTCTGTCCTTTACTTATTAAATATCCTAAATATTTCACTTCCTTTTCTGCAAATTGTAGCTTTTCCTGAGACACTCTTAGTCCCTTCTGGCCCAGGAAATTCTTTCTTATTCCCCTTTATAAGTAAATCATCTACATATTGCAGTACTCTAGCCTCTCATCTGAGCATGCAAAATCTTCCAATATTTGTTCCAAAACTTGCCCAAACAAATTGGGAGATTCTGTACAATCTTGGGGAAGCATGTTCCAATGATACTGTTGCTTCCACCCCATATCTGGATCTTCCTATTCAAAAGCAAAGAGATTCCTACATTCCTTTGCTAGAGGACAGCTCCAAAATGTGTCTTTTAAATCTATTATATTAAATCATGAGCTGTCTTCAGCTATTTTTCCCATTACAGTATAAGGGTCCGGAACCACCAATGTGAGGGAAGCACTATCTTGTTAATTTTTCTCAGATCTTGCACCATTTTATAGGTACCATCCTTCTTCCTTATAAAATAATGTTGATGGTGAAACACAGGGTTCAATTAAATTTGTATCTAATAATCTTTTTATAACTGGTTAAAGGCCCTTCCTTCCCTCCAAAGAAATGAGATACTGTTGTACCCAAACAGTGGGTGAACCGAGTCTCTAACAATTACCCAAATGGGAGCGATCGTTAGACAACCTGGATTTCCTGGACTAGCCCACACTTGGGGTCAATTTGGTCTTTGTTTCTCTCATGACGTAAGTTCGCACAGGTATCAATAGAGAACCTTTAATCACAAGGCTAATAGATAATTTCGTAATTAGGTCTTGCCCCAACAAATTTACTCCAGTCTCCGGTACCACCAATAACTGTTCCAATACTTCCATGCCGTCATTTTCTATAGATATCACTGCGGAAATGGGAACCGTGAAATTCTCTCCCTTAACACCAGACACCACAAAAGTTCTGGTTGATAATTTTGTTCCCTTTGGTATCTGTATGACTGACGTCCTAGCAGCCCCTGAATCCACCAAGAACACCCACTCCTCCTTAGATGGGCTCACCCTTAAATTTATCAAGGGCTCTGGGTGGGACTTGTCAATGAGCCCCTGACCCCCCCTAATCCTCTAGTTCAATCAGGGAGACCACTTGCTCTTCTTCCTTGTCGGGAACTCCCTGGAAAAATGTCCCTGTTTCCTACAAGTCCAACATTCTAAACTCGGGTCCTCGATTCGCCCCTTTTCTGTTGATTTCCCACAGGTCTCCAGTCTCTTTTAGGCCCTTTATACCCTTTCCTTGCCATGCCTGAATTCTAGGTCCCCTGAATCTGCTGAATCATTATCTTATTTCTCTCTCTCTCTTATCCCGTTGCTTCTCCCATTCTCTTCTGTTTTTATTTCTCCTCACAAAAACCGTAGTAGCTTCCTCCAGGAGAGTTTGCAGAGATCATCGTATCTACCCTTCAATTTTCTATATTTTCTTATTTATGTCCGGCCAAGAATTGGACACAAACTGTACTTTTTTTTTTTGGCTTTTTTGCTGAGGCAATTGGGGTTGTGACTTGCCCAGGGTCACACACAGCTAGGAAGTGTCTGAGACCAGATTTGAACTCAGGTCCTCCTGACTTCAGGGCTGGTGCTCTATCCACTACGCCACCTAACTGCCCCCACAAACTGTACTTTCAACATTTGTTCATTCTCTGGGCTATCAGGGTCTGCTCCTGAATATTTTCTCATTCCCTCTCTAAGCCTCTCTAAATATTGTGCCAGATTCATTCTGCTTTTGAGTAATGGCCAGTGCTTTATTTATATTTTGTTTCTTTGGGAAAGCATCCCTCATCCCTACAATTATTAATTCTCTCAAATCCCGCATATTCTGCCTGTGTACCTGATTATCACTATCCTATCCTGGATCATTCACTAGGTATTTTTGGTCAGCTGGAATTGCCCCATCATTCCCAGGGAGATACTGTTTTTCCCACTCCCCCCACAGCCCCTGCCCAAATGGAGCGTGGTTCTTCAGGGCTGAAGAATATATATACATTAATTCTGACGAAGTATAAAGACGGGGGCCCAAGAATTGATCTACCTGCTTTGATGCCCCAACCTAGTATTCCATAATGGAAACCAATTCTTTCTTAAATGTCCTAACCTGTCACTTCCTGACAAAAGGCACATTTACAAATCTGATACCACCCTGGGCCCCTCCCAATGGGATTAGAGGAAACACATCCTCTGTAGCACTTCTCTCGGGAGTGTGCCCGCCCCTTCAACAAAGGAAAGGTTCTGAACATCCCTCTCTGATGCAATTCCCTCAACAAAGGGGCATGAGGTCCCTCCCTTACTTGCTCACGAGAGACCGTCCCCCTCTGCAGGCGGAGCCTGTTGCATCAGTTGGGCCTCTATTAGGGGTGGGATGTAGGGAGGGGGCAGGGTGTCCAAAGGGTCCCAATCTTGTTTCCCCTCCTTTAATTTCTTTGGCTTCAGGCTTTGGTCCCGATTCCTGTGGTCGATTAAGAAAGACTTTAGCAGATCCATCAAGCCAGAGATTAGCATAAACTGACTCTTCTGGATTAAACGAATCTTTGCCATTCACTTATAGATTTAGCTGCTGACATACCCAATCTTTGGAGGAGCCATATTTAGGCCAAATTATTCCCCACCCACCCAAATCTTGGCTGCCCCAAATAAAACAACAATATTTGATTAATTTCTTTTGGCTCTTCCCTTTGTACTTGGGGTCTTATCCCAATTCTGCAACCGACTTCCTAAAGGATTATCGGTTGGAATTCCCTGATCCTTGTCCTGTTTCTCATTTTTGGACAGAGATTTCTCCATGCTTCCTGCCTATATTGGTGTAGGTCACCCTATCACCAGCAGTCACCTACAAGTGTTCTTGGGAAGTCCTTTCCTTGGGATCTTGCAATCCCCAAAATTTTAAAGAGCTAGTCTCTCCCTCGGCCAATACACCCTCAGACTCCTGAGCACTTACCTCAAGTTACGTGCATAGATCTTCTAGACTGCACTGGACACCAGGACTCTCTCTCTTCTTTCCTGCCTTTCTTTTATTCTATACTAGGTTCCTCTGCCTCAGGTTGTTAGATTCTCTAGGAGGAATGCGATTGTTTCACCATTGGACAAAATTCTCCAGGGGTGCACCTGCCACTGGCCTCTGACCCCACATTTCCCCCCCAAAGAACCCCTTTGATCCCAGACAAGCCCCCAAGTCTGTGTGGGGTATCAATACTTTAGAGGCATCTCAAGGTATAGAACAAAGGCTTTATCTCGGAAGATCTCGAAAGAACTGGGTGGTCCCACACCGAACCAAATGAGTTGTCCAGAGTTGGGAAAGCCACCGTCCAGCACATATATGTGATTTTTATTCAGTCCACACAAAGAAAGCCTCAAACCCACCCCCCTTTTCTCTTACATACATTCTGATTGGTTATATATGCTTTACTTTCCTTATTTAGGAACTGGAATGTTGATAGCCTATAAATCACACTACCTTCTACCTTCCCCTAGGTCACATGATTCCCTGGAAACCGAAAATTAGGCCCTCAGGCTTTGTTTAATTAGTTGATAGTTGTGAGAGGTCTTTATTTTGATTGTCACACTCATAGGGTCTGTGCTAAGCATTACAATTTTTATCTCATTTGTTCCTCACAATAATCCTGTGAAGTAGATGCCATTATTATTCTCATTTTATAGGTAAGGGAATTGAGGCAAACAGAAGTTAAATAATTTGTTCACTTGGTCCACAGCTAGTAAGGGTATAACGGCTGATTTGAAATCAGGTCTTCCCGACTCCAGGCCCAAATACTCTTTGCACTGTACTGACTAGCTGCTTCTCTGATATATATAATGAAATATTATATACATGTATATCATTGAACATTAACTCAGAGAGAACTCAGAAAAAAACAACACTAAATAATAAAATGAAACTCATCTTTTTAACAAAATAAAATTTTAAAAGAGGAGCTTAAATGTAGGGAAAAAAAGCATACTCAAATAATCTACCTACTCTTTTTGAATGTTTTACTGAAACAAATCATACTGGCAAATATTTATGGGTTATCATGTATTATCTTGCAATGTATGACTATTGGCATCATTAGTCTTCTGACTAATCAATACCTTAAAAGACAGTTAAAATGTAATAAAATTTTAGAAAAACATGAAAATAAGGTATTTGTAATATTAACTCCATATTCCAATCAGAAACGGCTAACATTTTCAGATTTTAAATCCTGTATAAAGGATAAAAATCAGATTCTTTCCAGTCAGCAGGGAGATCATAAACGGATGAACACTGGGAAGGAATCACTTCTTAAGTATCATAAACAGTGTTTATGATCATAAACATGTTAAACATAAAATAAACAATGTTTATGATCATAAACAGTATTTCTCTATACTTCAGGTGGGAAAATGTAGTGATGGTCCTCTGAGACAGATATAGAAGTCTTTTCCCAAAACACTTTTCTGTCTCAAATAGGAGATAATTCTTATGTCTCTAAAGACGTATTACCAGAATCCATGATACCAAATGTTGCCCACCTCAAGGTTGGCAACCATTTGTTTTATCTTTAGAAGTTCAATTTCTAGCAGCCTCTCCCTCTGAGGAAATAATCCTTATAAATACTAAGTCATAGTAAATATGGGAGTAAATATAGAGATCCTGAAATGACTGTAAAACCAAACTGATTTCTTATTTATCTAGTAGTTAAAATTATTTTTGATATATCTATAATCAGAGGGTGTCCTTCAATTTAACAAACATTTTTATTAATCCTGTGTAGGGTACTGTTGATTCTTTTAATTCAGTAAAATAATCCTATTCATTCTGGACAAACTTTCCAATTCCTTCTCCAGTCATTCTCTCTTCCACTTTTTATGGTACTCTATGAATTATATTTTCCTGTGTAGATCTTATTCTGCCTCAATTAGACTGTATAGAAAATGGTTTTATCTTTGTGTATTCTGTTTCTCACAACTAACATAGTGGACACTTAACGTTTAAAATGGGCTACTTTATTACCTTCTTAAGAAGTCCTCCCATTTGTTCATTGGCAGCAAAGACAAGACATACTCTATAATTTTTAAAGCTTCATCTCGTATTATTTATACTCCAAGCAAAATGTATTAATCCTTTATTATACAAATTTCTCTTCCTACTTCTGGGCCTTCATTCAAATTACATGCTATTAAAAGAAATGAATGTCTTATATTCTTATTCTCTCCATTCTTCATGTTCTAATACCACCTCCAGTAAGGAATTAATTTTCCTTTGTTGAATAGCTCAGTTATGCAGTTTTGTTTTGTTATTTACATTTTGTATGACAGTTATTTGTGAGGATTTTTTACAACTAGAAAGTAATATCCTTGAGGGCAGAGATTATCATCTAGTTTGTATCTTCTTTAGTCTAGCACAGTACATTATAATAAGTCTTTAGTAAATGTTTACTGAAGTTTCATTTGTTGATTCAGAACAACACTTAAGCAAGATTAATCTGCCAGTGGGATGAAGAAAGGAGGTAAAGTTAGCAGTTGGAAAGCTTTAACATAATCCAGGTAAAAGATAAAGAAGTTTGTGGATTAGGGTGCTTTCAGTGAAAAATGGAAAGATTTACTAAGCATTTCTATTGTGTGTTCAAATAATTTAAAATGATTTTATTGAGAAAAATTTGATTTATGTGCTGAGGCAGTATGGAACAAATGGACTTATTAGGATTGAGATCTGGATTTAAGTTTCAGACATGAGCTGCTTAAGTATGGGCAAACCAAAAAAAAAAAAACAAAAAAAAATTAAAAAAAAAAAAGTATGGGCAAACCATAACCTCTATAAACCTTAGTTTTCTTATCCTCAGTGAGGATAACCTGTACATGAAAAGAAGTCAGCCTAGTAAAGAGAAGGGCCATTTCACCTCTCAGTACCTGAGGCAATTTTCTAATTCTAATGCAGAATTTGCATTCACTCAAACTTTCTAAACTCTCTGGAATCTTATTTCTGACCTCATTGAATTGAAATGGTTCTCTCCAATTACCATCCGCCAAATCTAAGGCATTTTCTCAGTCCTCATCTTTTTTGATATCTCTACTGTCTTTTAAGCGTCCCAACCTTTTTAGTCACAGCATCTCTTTAAAAATTCTTGAGTATCCCCTCCAAAAAAAAAAAAGCTTAATATTTACCTTATTAGAATTTAAAAAATTGTCTTATGTAAGAAAACAGTTTTAGCTTTACAGACACCTGAAAGGATCATTTCACCCTTCATAGTGGATCCTATTCCCTCTCTAGGTTTTCATGACATGACCCCCTCTTCTCTCACCACCTCAGTGTTCACGGCTGCATCTACCTCCAGATTTTGCACCCAAGCATTTAAGTATATCGTATGCCGGGCACTGACGCAGACATTTTTCAAATGATCTTCACAACAGCCCTGGAAGTAGGTGCTATTACTACCCTCATTTTACAGTTGGGAAAAATGATGCAAACCTAAGTCAATTGCTCAGTCACACATCAGGAAAGCGTTTGGGGCAGGATTGGAATTACCTTCCTTAATGCATTCACTGTCACCCAACTGCCTCCAGGGTCCTCTTCCTGGTCCTCCTCCCCTTCTCACCCTGCAGGATCTCAGTAAACATCCCGATGCAGATAATCCTCGGCCTTATCCACCCCTAATTCTGCCGGACCTCCGACTCACCAAGGGAACAATTCAAATCGGCAGTCCCAGATATTCGCAAAACATCATCAGGGGCGGCAGCATCCTCCCGTCTCCAAGTCACATTCTCGGTCGAAATCTACTGCCCAGTCTTGCAGTCCTGTCTGCTCTCAGCAATCTTCTAACACCAACGCTTCTCTCTTCACCCTCTACCTCCACCCTTGAGGCCCAGCCCCATCATTGCTCTCCTGCCCAGACTAAAGTATCTTTCTACCTTAGCCCTTCCTCCCCTCGCCCTCGCACGGCATCATAAGCTGGTCTCTCGACGTCAGCAACTCTCCTTCCCTTTGACTACAGCAGTCCCTTATGTCTGGGACCAAATTCAAAACTCACTGCATAGCGCACGAGCTCCTTGGGGCTTTGGCACCTGCCCTCCCACTTCTGCCAAGGGCCTCTCTTTGCTCACCCTTCCCCTTCCTTCTGGACAACGGTGTTTCCGAAGTCTGGCAAATTACATCCTTACTAGCCTATTATTTCATTAGATTGTAAGCCTCTTGAAGGCAGGGACTATCTTGGTATTCCTAGATCTTGGCAGAGTGCCGGGGGTTTAATAAATACCCACATTAATCTTATTTTTAAGGGACAAAATATTCCCAACTTATTGATACTTCAGTGATTATGAGAACAGATCATGGTTCCTGGGAGACCCTATCCCATCCACATCAGGGCGTGAGATGCTGACTGACCAGGCCCTGACTTTTTTAGGGGGGCAGAGGATGTGCAACTTTTCAAGATACAATAGCAGTTTAGGGGTTTTTTGGGGGGGAGGAACTCAGAGATTAGAGACTGCACCCTATTGTAACAGAACGCCCCAAATAAGACGCCGCGTATGCCATCTCACTCAGCGACTCAGGGGTCTGTTAAATGGCGGGACGAGTGCCCATCACCACGTCTATGGCCCTCCGGAAGTCCTTGGGTTACCTGGCTGCCACTTGGATTCGGAGCGGAGCCGCAGGCACTGCGGAGCCGAGGCCGCCTCTCTACAGGTCCCAGGCCGGCACCCGCCGCTCGACAGTAAAACGGGAGGGAGAGGGGGAGGGGCACCGCTGGGGAGGTAATTTGGCGCCAATTTCTCCTTGGCTTCCTCCCCAGCCCTTCTCCCTCCCAGGAACGTAAAATTCAACTAAGAGGAACGGTGCGGCCGAAAGGCGCGGATAAGAGGTGGCGTGTAGGAGCGGGTACACGGGACGGCGGGAGGCCGTTACAACCGTTGGCCGCAACCAACAGCGGATGTGAAACGTGAGCGGGGACGATGCGTGACTCGGTGCACGCTTCCCTTTCGTCCTCCATACGCTGCGCGGTTCAGGGGGCGGGGGGAAGGGGCGGGGGCGGGAAGACTACCCAGAAAAACTACCACTCCCAGGGGGCAACGCGCAGTCCCGAAGGCTTTACAATGGAAACTTGTCTCGGGCACCCTACTGAGTTAGAATGGGAACTGCCTCTTCCGTCTAGCACTGTCTGTGTCGAAGGAAAGCTGGGAGGAGACGGGTGCGGGAGGAACTTCAAAGTCCAGCGGGCCCCGCGCGAACGACGCCTGCGCGATGAGAGGACGGGGGGGCGGTCGGGCCATTTAAATGTGTGTGTGGGTGAAATGGCTGCGCAGGTCGGAGCGGTGCGCGTAGTGCGGGCCGTGGCGGCGCCCGAGGAGCCGGACAAAGGGGGGAAGGAAAAGCCCCGGGCCGGGGCCTCGCCCCGAGGGACTAAGCGGCAACGCCGGGCGAGCAGCGGGGGGCCCCGGGAAAAGCGGGGGCGGCCGAGCCAGGAACCCCCTCCCGCTCCCCCTTACCGGCGGCGTCGTAGCCGCCAACAGCCGGGGCCGCCGCCACCTCCCGCTGCAGCCTCCACCGTCCCGGGTCCCTCGGAGCCACTACTGCTGCCACCGCCGCCGCCGCCCTCGCTGGCCCCGGCGGGGCCCCCACTGGCCGCCCGTCTGGCGGCCTCGGCGCTCTTCACCTTCTCGCCGCTGACGGTGAGCGCGGTTGGGCCCAAGCACAAGGGCCACAAGGAGCGCGAGAGGCACCGGCACCACCATCACCACGGCAGTGACCCCGGCTCATCGGGCGTCGCCGGCCCCAAGCACAAGGGCAAGCGGGAGAATGGCGACCAGAGCAGCGGGCTGTCACCGGCCAAGGCTCCCAAGAGAGGTGAGTTGGGGCGGCCCCTCCCCCTGCCCGGGAACGGGCTCTCTTCCTCGGCGCCGTAGGCCCCGTCGCCCGCCCCCGGGGGTTTCGAAGCGCCCCGGCCTAGGCCTAGGCCCCGAGGCCGAGCTGCTGTCCAGTGCCCTCGGCCCGAGGCTCCGATGGAGTTCCTCGAACGCCAGACGCTCCCCCTCCCCCAGGGCAGGGCTCGTTGGGGTGCCCCTCCCGTCCCCCTCACTCTGGACCTCGCGCACTGAGCCTCGGCGGGGCCTCCGGGCCCGGGCTCACGCTTTGTTCTGTCTCCCCGGGGTGCCCCCCAAAGGCCCGAAGGTGGCCCACGGAGACTCTCTCGGGTGTCCTGGGCAGGAATTCTCGGCAACTTAGACGGGCTCATCCCCGAACCGCGCTCCAAAGTTGGCCAAGTTGTCTCTCTAGCCCCTTTCCCTTAGTTTAGGGTCTTCTGGGGCTCCTGCTCCTCTTCCAAACGCCCTTCCTATCCTAGACCTCGCCTGTACTTAGTCTATTATTAATTAGTAGGAGGGCTTTTGGCTCCAGAGTTGTGTAAAATAATTCATCGGAAATGCTGCACTTGTTCGTGGGAGAACACCTCTGTGTGTTCCTAATCGCCTGGCACATTGTACAGCAGGCAGTTTCGAGCCACTTCATTGCATTTCTTCCGTGGAATTGAAAGTAATCGTTTTTATTATTTCCTTGATAGGCTTTTTTTTTTCACTCAGTGGAAAAATTACTCATTCTTGATCCGATATATTGTTTTTGAGTGGGATTATCATAGAATGAACTAGCTGCAACTTTTTTGAGAATATACTGATTGTTAAAGATGGATTTTTCTATTCTTTTTTCTTATAAGTGGGTAAGAAAGACATTGAAAGTACAACAGGTACATAAATTTACAGCTGCTAGGATCAAACCTCATATCTTTTTGGTTACTGTTGTAAGCCTTTCCCCAAAACTTAGCCAGGATCGAATGGCTTGCCTTGCTGATTTTTTGCGTTTTGATTGTTGGAGCACTAACTTTTTGGTGCCCACCTATTCTCTGGAATATGGTTCAGGTGATAGAGATGCCCTCAAGGTCATAAGATACTTCTTTTTAAATCTGCCCCAGTACCAGCCTGTAAAATTCTTATAATACCAAATGAATCTTTTAGACCAGTTTTCTAGAATTCTCATTCTTTGCCATATAACTAGTTCCTTTCTTCTTCTGGCCTATCTCTTTTGTTTTGTCTACAAGTGTTATTTGCTACCTGGCTCTGAACTTTTTAAATGTCTCCTTTTATTCCTTCCAAAATCCTAGCAACCAGTGACTAATTGGTGGTGAGGTTACTTTGTCATTCCTTTTCCTGATATTCGTAGGGTAATAGTTGGGACCCAGAATACTTCTGAGTCCAGCCTAATATATTTTTTTTTTTTTTTTGCTGGATCCATTGCTCTTTGATTACCAATCTTTGAGAATTTATAGTTTATTAACTGGCAAGTTTTGTGGATTAAAATCTGGATTCCAGGTGAATTTTTAATATTTGCTATTCAACAGGGCCATATCTTACCCCCAAACCATGGGGTTAGAATCTCAATAGTTTTATCTTATCTTAACTACTTGGTAAAATGATCTTTGTAGACTGAAAATTTAATAATGATAAAAATTTTTGAGAGTGGTAATTACCTACTGAATTTGTTAAAAATATACATGTGGAAAAAGTAGACTACATGGAATTTTTTTGTATTTAAACTTTTTTATTGAACTGAATTGTTTGACAGCCCAACTTTTCCAAAAATGCTAAGTAATAGTAATTCACCACAGAAATTGTTCTCTAATTCTTGACCCCACCCCCAACAATTTCCACAATCAGTAGGCAGTAGAAGTCTTTTCCACTTTGCTAGTTAGACAAGTTGGGGAATTTAATAATTGCTTACAGAATTTTTTAAAGAGAAAACATAAAAGATACTCTTTTTTTCTCTCTGATATCCATGTCATTAAATGACAAGAATACTCTTATGCATTCCCTGGTGAGTCAGGCTTCCCTTTCTTCCGTTCTTCCATCTTTGACCAATTGCCCAGACTATGCATATCTCAGAGCCAGTTAAAGTATTGGAAAATTCTTCTGGTTTGCAGATATTTTTAGTAGACTTAAACATAGAGCCATCTCTTAATCATTTGTGGTTGTGATGTTGGTGGTGTGTTTGAAGGGAATGACAGAATTATGCCCTGGGATCAGATACTGCTTTTGAAGCGTATTTCAGACTATGTGACCCAGGGAAGTCTTCTCTTGAAGACTTTTTGTTGCAAACAAGATTGTGACCTGCATTAAAGAGTTTTCCTCATCTGGGAATTCCTTATACAAATGCAATCATAGCTACAAACCTCCTCTATGAGAATCATACTAAGAATTGAATTGTACAATCCCCCTAACCACTAGAATCACTGGGTGATCTTTTCAGCCTTTTTCCCCCCTTGCCTACCCATCCCAAAGTGTGATAGGGAAAATGGGTGACATAACTTAACTGCAGGGACTCAAAAATCTGCACCCTGGGGGATCTAGAGTCCACTGCAGTACCATTAGTACCATCAGTTGTCCTTGTGTTAAAGAAATGAATTAATGTTGCCACTAGAGAAGTATATTCAACTTTAGCCATTTTAAATCCATAAGGACTACTCTTCCCCCTTTAGAGTTCTTGGATTCTCTGTCATTGAACTAAATGGTATCATGAGGCAGTGGATTAGTCAATCCCTTGTGTACCAGATATGGTGCTAAATATTGGGAATACAAGTACAAAGAATGAAATAGTCCTCATTTGGAAATTTTATTCTAATAAGGAGACAGCAAGGATGTGTATATACATAAATATGAAGTTTATATCTTTTACATACACACATACTTTTTAAAAATATAGACACAAATTAGTTAAGTATACAGTACTATAGGAGAGGAGGGCAAGTAGCAATTGAGATCTGGAAAGGCTTCATGCAGGAGGCAATGTCTGAGCTGCTTCATAAAGAGGAGAGATTGTGTGTATAAGGGTGAAGGTAAGGAGGGCATGCATTCCATGAATGGGGAAAACCCCTGCTCAATTTTAATTCCCTTTAATTTTGAAAAATAGGTGCTAAAATTTATTTTATTTGAACAAAACTATATTGTTTTTTATATTTATTTATTTTTTATTAAAGCTTTTTATTTGTATAACATATATATGAGTAGTTCCCCAGCATTGATCTTTACAAAGCTTTCCATTACAAATTTTACCCCCAGTCCCCTCCCCTCCCCTCCCCTAGATGGCAGGAAGTCCACTACATGTTAATAATGTTAACAAAACTATATTGTAAAATAAAGTAACCATAGTTATTTCCAGAAAGATTGAGAATCATTGTCCAGGTGACCTGAAAATATAAACTGGCCTTCAAAGAACATTTTCTTCCCCTTTTGGGGAGGTTTGAGTCACGAGAACAACTTTTGGGATTAGACTAGAATTTCTTCCAGAAAATGTCTCTAAGATTAATCTCAGAGAACAGTTAAGAGGATGTACCTTCCAAACTTCTTTGCAGAGGCAGCAGGGACTGCGCTTGTGAAATACTTCATGTATTGTCAGAAATAGTATGTGTGGTTTTATGGAACAATCTTTCCCTATTCCACCTTCCATCATCTTTGATATAATTAAGGGCCCCAAGGTAGGGAAGGGGTGAGAGGGATATATTACAAAATAAAGATGATTTTTAAAATAACAATTGGTAATCAATTTTTTAAATAAAAATACTATAAAGGAAAATGTCTTTTAATAAATAGATATTATTTATGTAAAATGGCTTTAAAAATTTAAAATAATTTTTATTTTGATAACTTCATAATCTAAGTTATAAGATTTGATTCAGGTGTAAAAATAAAAGTGTAGGTTGAAGGTAACTTAAATATGGGGTGAAACTTTTTTTAATCAAGGAAAATGTATGATTAAATTGAATTGTACTGGTAGTCTATAAAAAGTAAACATTAAGCACCTGCAACATCAGAAACTACTAAGTACTGAGGAAACAAATAGAAGAAATAGAAATGCTATCTCTGCCCTCAAGTAGCTTACTATCTAATAGGGAAGCTACATGCAAAGGGGAGCTAAAAAGTGATAGCTATGGCAAGAGGGAGAAGGTATTAGGCCTCAGGGCATGATACAGAAGGCAGTTAGTCAAACCCTATAGAACACCCCCGGAAGAAACTAGGAGGTAGAAATTTGCCATACTGGGAGACATAAGGATATTTAGAATTTGTTTTGTACAACTCTGGTGTTAGAAGATAATCATGGGGGCAGCTAGGTGGCTCAGTGGATAGAGCACCAGTCCTGAAGTCAGGAGGACCTGAGTTCAAATCTGGTCTCAGCCACTTCCTAGCTGTGTGACCCTGGGCAAGTCACTTAACCCCAATTGCCTCAACAAAAAACAAAAAAAAAAAAAGAAGAAGAAGAAGATAATCATGTTAGATCAGTCATCAATTTAATTTTCAAGTGTTTGGTCATCTTTTTCATGTTTGAATTGCTGTATGTTCTTCCTTTTCATCTTGAAACTTTTGGAATGTTATACTTGAACACACAGTCTATGTAGCATGGTTTTGTTTTGTTTTGTTTTTGGCTTTTACTGAGACAATTGAGGTTAAGTGACTTGCCCAGGGTTACACAGCTAGGGAATGTTAAGTGTCTGAGACCAGATTTGAACTCAGATCCTCCTGACTTCAGGGCTGGTGCTCTATCCACTGCGCCACCTACTTGCCCTTATGTAGCATGTATTAACTTTAATCAGCGAACTCATTTCTAGTGTGATGGAATTTAATATATATATCATTAATCTATAAGAAATTTTTAACTTGTAGAGATGTCTAAAGTAATATAGTCATTTCTGTGCCATCTGACATGATTTCTGCCCCGGGTAATTTCAGGTAATTTTTATAGTAATCTTGAATAAGGAAAGCTGTCTTAAAATATAGCCTAGGTTAACATTCCAGAATCAAGCAACCAAGTCATCATTTCATTCCTTTTGCATCCTTTTTCCCCTTCTCATTCTCCCCTCGATATCTTAATAGCTATTTGTATATTTACTTGACAACATTTTATATCCTATAGAGTAGGTGTTATATTTATCTCCATTTTACAGTTGAGAAAACCGAAGCAGACAGAGGTTTAAGTTTCTTGCCCAAATTTACACAGTATGTGTCCGAGGCTGGATTTTCTGAACCCGTCTCTCTGATTCTAGATGTAGCACACTAGCTGATCCACTTAATCACCTTTTCAGTGGAGAAAGGAGGGTACTAGCCCACCCATGCCTTTAGGTTGATTATAAAGAGGGTATTAACCTTAGAGGGATCAATAATTAAAATTACTAATGCTTGGCATATAGTAGGAGCTTAATAAATGTTGACTGATCTGTGGATTGATTCTTTGATAAGATGTTTGGTACTACCTTTAATCTGTTTCCCTAAGGACAGCCTTCTTGCTTTTGTCTTTGACTTGTCACCAACCTATCTTAAAGTCTTCTTTTTTGAGGAAAATATTATTTTTCAATATTTCTAAATAAATTAAAATTTTTTTAAATTTTCCATGCCCCAACATTTTAAAATTGCATTTCTGCCTATGAATTCAAAAGATAGCTATAATAAAAATCTAAGAATAGATGGAAAATTTGTGTAGAAGGTAGATAATATAGACAGTATGCTTTTTATGAGATTTTCTAATTGTCAAGCATGAGTTTAAAAAAAGAAAATCAAAGTTCAGAATTATTTAAGTCATTCAGAACATAGTGTGTTAAGTTTCCAAATCAAATGACCTTTCAGTGGTTTAGAGACGCAGCTGTTTTGTCAGAAAATCCATGCCTCACAAGAACAACAAAATTAAGAAAATAGGGAATACAAATGAGGTTTATAGTCAACCCCACTGAGACGTTGTCATGTTAGGAACACCAGCCCTCAATTGGTAGTAATATAGAAAATGTGTTACAATCAAGGCAGCTCTCTCTTGGTGTTAATTTCAGTGGCAGATCTAGGTCACAATTCATCTTCTGCATACCAAATAGCTCTGCCTGAAATCTTAAAGTAATAGGATCTTTTCAGCAAGACGTGTGTGTGTGTGTGTGTGCGCGCGCGCGTGCGTGCTCACGCCTCCTATGAAATCACTAAAATATTGATATTGTGTTTAAAATTAGTAATCTAACTTATATAACTTACATATAGAATAGCATTAACACTTGGTTGCTTGGGAACACTGCCAAAAATTATTTAGGTATATAGGACAAAGTTAAACAAATTAATTTCTGGCTTGAAAGAAGTACATCTTGTAAATGTGCTTAATTTTGCACCTAAATTGAATATACTTAACTTTTTTTCCTAAAATACTGAAAGTTGTAGTTTCTATTTCTTAAAGATTTGTTCATTTTGAAAAGAAAAAAAAGCTATATAAAAAAATAAAAAATAAAAAAATTGTTAATATTTTAACTTTCTAAATACTGATGGAGGCTGAATTAAATTTTAGTTATGTGGTAACAAGTATTTAATATTATTCACCGGCTCTTAAAGGCAAATGTTAATTGGAAATAATAACTTCTCATTCTTCAAAATATTTAGTTTATACTTAAAAAAAGTTTATTATTCTAATCTAGTTTTTGCATATTTACGGAGAGTTACATTGAGATCAGAATCATAATTTATTGCATGTATATTTCCTCCTCAAGTGTTACTTCAAAGTAAACCCCACGTTTAATAATACATTCAATTGATAGTTTTTGTATTTTGTTATGAAGTAAATAAAGTAGTGTGATTTTGTGTATGCATATGTAAGTATAGACACCTAATTAAACCTCCACATTTTGTGGTGGTTTTTTTGTTTTGGTTTTGTTTTGGTTTTTGGTAAGGATCATAACTTGATACTTTATAGAATCAGCTGTAGGATCCTGTTTCCAGCTTTTGTTAATAAATGATTGGTCTTAAGTATTTTATTTTAGTAAACTGTAGATTGATATCAATATACTCATTTAATTTAGCCTTTGCTTAAATTTTATAAACAGACTCGGGGTTCTAGAATACATATGTAAACTACTAATTTTCATTATGTTGGTCACATGGACCGTTTTCCCTAGAATATTAAGGTATGTTTTTACTTATTCTTTACATTTGAATAGTATTACATTAATACTATTTCCTAGCACTGATATATTTTAAAAAGGAAAAGAATAGCTCACCTAATATGACCCAAATCAGCATGATAATGGGATTCTTTTACTTTGAGGGGGAAAATGCTTCTTTTAAAAATATGTATGATGTCATTAAAAACCTAACAACTGACTTCCTTTTAATTATTATGGCCAGAAACACCAGACGAAAATGGCAAAACCCAGAGGGCTGATGACTTTGTCATGAAGAAAATAAAGAAGAAAAAGAAAAAGAAACATCGAGAAGATATGCGTGGGAGACGCCTTAAAATGTACAACAAAGAAGTACAGACTGTCTGTGCTGGCCTGACACGAATTAACAAGGAGATTCTGACCCAAGGACAGGTGAATAACAGTACAGCAGTTAACAAGGAATCCTTCAGGTATCTAAAAGATGAGCAGTTGTGCCGACTGAATTTGGGCATGCAAGAATACCGGGTACCCCAGGGAGTCCAAACACCATTTATGACTCACCAGGAGCATTCTATTCGTAGCAACTTCTTAAAAACAGGCACTAAATTTAGTAACTTTATTCACGAGGAGCATCAGTCCAATGGTGGTGCTCTAGTTCTTCATGCCTACATGGATGAACTCTCATTTTTGTCTCCAATGGAGATGGAGAGATTTTCTGAAGAATTCCTTACTCTGACATTCAGTGAAAATGAAAAAAATGCAGCTTACTATGCATTAGCAATAGTGCATGGGGCAGCTGCTTATCTGCCTGACTTCCTGGACTATTTTGCTTTTAATTTTCCCAACACTCCAGTGAAAATGGAAATTCTGGGCAAGAAAGATATTGAAACAACAACCATTTCAAACTTTCATACTCAGGTAAGGTAAAGGTTATAATGAATTATTCAGCCACAACAATTTATTTGCTGCAACAGTGTAACCCTCAGATGCCATTGAACAGTATCTAGTAATACTTTGACAAAGTTTAATGTCACTGAATATAGTTTAAAATTTCAGGTTGGTTTGTTCCTCTTCCTGAAAAATCTTAATTATTAGAGTAGATATTCTCCTTATATGATGGGGGTGGGAGTGAGTGTTTGAGCTTAATCTTAACAAATTTAAACTGGAAATTCTGCATATAAATATATCAGTGCTAGATGTGGAAGAATCAGATTGAAGAAAATCTGATCTGTCCTTTCACAAATCAGGAACATGTTGGTTTATTGTGTAGCAGGTGTGATTAGGTCTGGTAGTTCCAAGGTATTAAACTAGTTAATAACTTGTACTTTATGATGAAACATGTGAGGGTCTTGGCCTTTTTATTTGCCAGGCTTGAACTGGTCCTTGTCTCATTTCTTCCAGTAACTTGTTGGCAGTCTATCCCAGAAATACACCCCATTTGTGTGACTTGGAAGTGTCACTAGGAAGACCGCCATAGCCTCCGCTCCTTCTGCCTGTAAACACTTGTAATTTAAACTACTCCGAAGCCTTGCTTGGGCAGCTAGGCTTAAGTCAGCAGGGAACCTCTCTCCCTTTCACAACCAGTGGCTTTTAATCAAACTGATTTTTTTTTAACTGATTTTTTATTTTTTAGATATAATGGAAAAATAATTGCCCTTTTTTCTCCCTCTCCTAGCTTTTCTCGTAGGGAATAAGAATTGGTATGCTTTAGATAATATAAATCTTGCACGAGTTGTTATGGAGAAAAACTCCCCATAGGAATCTGATATTATGGTATATACGTATCCTGGTTTTCCAGGTAACACCTTGCTGCCGATACTGGCCTTGGGGACTTTTTTTTAGGGGTCATTTAGACTGTTAGTACATAAGACTCTCAGCTGCCATTAATATGATGCTTACAAGCCACTTAGGTCTATTTGAAACCTCTTCTAACATATATTTCCAGTGATTTTTTTTTTAATTGTCCTTGCCTCCAATGAGGGGAGTATCCAGTTTAGATTCATAAGCTTCAGAATTTCTCTAATTGAAGTTCTCTCTGCAGTAGAGAGAGCAGGAGCAGCCAATCTGGAGAGGTCGCAAGATGGGGCGGCCCAAGACGTTGGAACACGATGTGCAATAAAGGGCTTCGTCTTGGATTTTGGCCTTGTTACCACAATCAGGTACCGAAGTGCTGACTTTTGTAGTAGATTTTGGGTTTTATTTTTATTTTTTTTTATTTTTTAGGCGTTTTGCCCTATAAAAGTTAAGGAAGCCAGTTTTTATAAATATTGATGAGACTGGAAATCAGTACTCCTAGATTAGCCCATCTGCCATAAGTCCCTAATTAACAAGAAAAGGTGTTGCTGAGAGCATATTTAGCATGATATATAACACTTTTTTTTTTTTTAGAAAAATACAGCAAACTTTGTGTTTGGATAGAGAGGCCAGCAAGTAGCTCTAAGAAATGCCAGAAGGTTGGAAAAATAAGGGTCCTGGTTTTATAAGGGTGACTTTTACTTCCAGGTTCTTCTGTATTGGACATACTTATATCCAGGCTGACAGCACACAGGCTAAAAATATAAGCAAATGACTCTTAAAATTCCCTGCTGATTTTTGTCCTCCAATTTTTAAAATGGAGCTGAAATTTATATGACTGTACCAACAACTTACCTTGAGTTTAAGAATGATTATTTCTGAGAGAATAGGTAAGATTATTGCAAGACTTGATATAGTTTATTCACTATTCTCCTTATGAGAATCTTAGGGCACATGGGATGTTGATGTTTAAAAGGTAATTTGTAGTCGTTCTGTTAACTTAGTTTAATACTAAGAATTTTCATTTTTCAGAAATGTATGGGTTAGAGATGAAACTGACCTTGGTCCTAGGAGCTTGTTTTCAGATTTGTACTTGGAAAATGCTTGGGTGTGGTAAGAATGGAATAGCAGCAAATATATTTTAGAAGCCAAGACTAGTGGTTTTTGGTTTTGTTTTTAAACATACTGCAATAGTAAGTAGAATTAAATTATTTTAAAAGTAAAATGTTTAATAAATATTTCTCTTGCAATCTTCGCTTAAAATTACTATATTGGTATAAATAATAGCTTATACACATAAAAGGCTCCTTAAAAGAAAGGAAATGTTTAAGTGTAAGTTGGAGAAATGCTGATCTCAGATTTGCTCTGAAGTTCATTTCATTTCTGGGGAAAATATTCTTCACATAAGAGCAGCTAGTTTGTAGTGCTGGTCATGGAGTCTTCTAAGCCCTAGTTCTTATCTGTGTAGCCTTGGATAAGTCACTTAATTACTCTGCCTCAGTTTCCTTATTGATAAAATGAGAACAATAGTGCTTAACCCCATGGTGGTTTTCAGGATAAAATTAGATCATATTTGCAAAGTGCTTTGCAAACTAGTGAGTGTTACATAATGCTGTTAATTCAAATCATTACAACACAGTTTTATGAAATATGATGTAGAATTAGTTTTGTAGTACTGGCAGCCACAATTAATACTTCCTAATAACGATTTTATGTTTTGGGGACCAGGATTTGATACAGGTTTATATCTTTTGTTAGCTTTTATTAGTTTATGTTGCTTTTATATTTTAAACCAGATTGATTTTATTTTGTGGCTGCCACCACAACAATAAGACTTCTTATCTGTTACTCTTTGATCTTGCTATATGAATGACTTACCTTTTCTGGTCATACATATCTTTGATGACTTGTATGTTGTCTTCCTTATTGGGAATATGAGCCTTTCAGAGCAGGGGCTGCTTTTCATTTTGTTTCCCCAGCACTTGGTACAACAAGTGCTTGATAAATATTTTCCCATTCCACTTCTTTGCACACAGGTCTTATCTGTAATAAACTATAGTTTACTTTTACTTACTGCTCTTTGGGTCACCTGCAATTTTTGAAGCAGTTTGTTTTGTTTTTCTTTAGGTGATAAGTGGATTCATTCTTTGTTTTCTATATTTAGAAATTCTGGGTGGTTTTTTTGTATTATTTCCCTTATAACATTCACGTTTTTTGATTTGTTGCTTTTTTCAGGTAGATCTATTATCCTTAAGTTGTCTTTGTGCACCCTGTTTTTAAGGTCAGTGACTGAATGGAGAGCATATATTCTTTTCACCTTTACTTTTGTTTTCCACTTTGATCTTCCACTTAAGTATTTTTTTGTATTCTAAGTCTGTTAATCTCATTGGCTTCTTTGGAGAAACTCCCCATCTTGATCATGTTTTTCTCCCCCCCCCAAAAAAAAAATCTTCTAGTTTTATTTATGCTTTAAGAGCTATATATTTTGACTGAAAATAAAAACAATTATGAAACATTCTGGCTTTTGTTTTTTCCTAATTTCCTTTTTTATGGATTTGACTTCTGATTTGAATCACTCTGGAATTTCTTATTCTGTGCTTTCTTGCAATTCCATAGTAAAAATTTTACTTTTTTTGCTCTAACGTTATTGAGAGCTTTGTGACCTCTGAGAATTTAGTATTCTTTCCTTCTGGTTTCCAGATTGCATCTCTTGATTTATCTGTAGTGTGGTTTTTTTGTTTTGTTTTTTTAGACTGGGCAGAATTAATATCTTTTTTGTGTCTTTAAGTGTAGAAAGTGAGTGGGGTGTACTGGCAAAGAAGAAATCACTTTGTAGACGAGGAAATCACTTTGTAGACTTTAAGCACAAACTCTTTGTTTAGTTTGAAAATCCCTGCCTGAATGTGGCTACTTCTAAAGGAGAGGTGCTAAGTGAATGCTTTAGATTATTAGTTGTTGGGGCAGCTAGGTGACACAGTGGATAGAGCACCAGCCCTGAAGTCAGGAGGACTGAGTTCAAATCTGGTCTCAAGACACTTAACATTTCCTAGCTGTGTGATCCTGAGCAAGTCACTTAATCCCAATTGCCTCAGCAAAAAGCAAAAAAAAAAAAAAAAAGATTATTAGTTGTTATTGCATTACGTATAGGACATAGCTCTGGGCTTCAGTGTTATTGGTTGGACTATTATTTTCAGCAGTAGGACATTATAGGAAGATTTGATCTTGAAAGAAAAAAGCAAGGGTGAGGGAGGTTGTAGGAACCTGACCTTACTCTGGTCATTCGAAGAATAAAAGGTGGTAGAATGGGCACTGACCCTTTATAATTCCTACAGATAAGTTGATATTTCAGCAGACATTTAAGAAGACCAAAAAACTCCTTCCCTATCCCAGAGGATACCACAGCCGGTTTAACCTTATTCTCTTGTCATAGAGCAGTTGTCTCTTTCTATAGTTTATGGCCACAAATAGAGCCTTAAACCAAGCTTGCCGTGTGGAGTGAATACTCCCTGAGCCTAAAGCAGTTTAATATTTTTGTTTAATTTAATGTTTTGTAAGGGCATGACTAGTTTTGGAAGCAACCCATCAATAAACACTATTGGGTGGTTGGGGACATGTGATATGATGTGATGTGGAGAATTGGGGATAATTGAAAGTATTGGATAATGTTGAATTCTACATCAGGTCATTGGTGTATGCTGCCTGTCCAAGATGTAGGTACTGATAGACTTCACTCAGTCTATCCAACTCTTTGGGGTAATAGACTTTTTTCATTCTACTTAATTTCTTCTGTTGAGTGGCCACAGCTTTCATTGAGGGACCCTAGTGTTTTGGGACTTGGTGCAATTGGCATAATTGGCATCATCCAATGGGACCTCTAGAGAATCTCACAATCCATAGGATATCACACCCTAATTTTTAATTTATTTAGGACACATTCCACAACAGCAACAAATGTCTTTTTTTTTTTTTTTTTCCTTAAACTGAGGCAATTGGGGTTAAGTGACTTGCCCAGGATCACACAGCTAGGAATTGTTAAGTGTCTGAGACCAGATTTGAACTCAGGTCTTCCTGACTTTAGGGCTCTTATCACTATACCATCCAGCTGCCCCAAAACGGCTTCTTATGTGAGAAAGCACTTCTTGTTTTTTAGAGAAGTAAAACAAATTCATATAATAGAAGAGTTTTTTGATAAGTTAGTTTTGTAAAACTTTTATATTGTTGCTTTATTATAAGAGATGGCTTTCTGGGAGAGGCTAGCAGGAGAAATAAAATAGGAAATGTTGATGGAGTGGAAACAAGATAATTTAAAATTAAAAGTTTTTTTTTACCTCATGCTTTTCTTACTATGTATTTGGTCAGATATAACTACACTTACATTTTTGTCTCAGATGCCATTTTTACTTCAGACATATTTGATTAATGTGGAAAGTTGAAAAATGGTAATTTTACTGTCACTGATAAAAATAGACCATTGAACTTCTAGTAGATCTTATATTTTTAATTTTTATTAGTTGTCTTTCCAGTTGTATGTATAAATGATCATATACGACTTGATTTAGTTGAATCTTAGGGCAGACTTTATGTTGACTCATTTTTTTCTCCTCTGCCTGTATATTTGTACGGTATGATACCCTTTTAACTTTCATTTACACTCTGTAATGTTTTGCAACTGAGCTGCATTTTAAGTAATTGTTGCCAATGGTTATCCACCATATGTTCCAATTTGATCAAGAGATAAAATACTTTCTACCATAAGTGATTTCTTGACTCTTAAGCTCCCCCTTATTGTAGTAGTTTTAGGCATAGTGTATAAATGTACAATCTCTGATTTCACCAGTTTAGAGCAGTAGCTTTCAGTTTTATTATCTCTGCAGCTTAAAAAAAATTGTGTTAATTTTAAGATTAAATACATTACTGTTACACTGTTATTAGTATGCTACATACATGATCAAATATACAAAACAAAAAATTAAAATTATAAGCAATATTCATTTCTTAAATAAATTCCATTAGCAGTACAAAAAAATCTTGGCTCATAAGCATTGTGATTGAATATGCTTCATCATTTAGAAAAATTCCTGTGTGTACCTAATAGGATAAGTTAGATCCTGTAAACAGTTTGATCAACAAAGCTAGCCAGATAGGTGACTTTTTTTTTTTTACATATACAAAATCAAGTGACAAATGGAAATCAAATTATGTTATAAAAACAAGTAAACATAAGAGCTTTTTAGCAGTGTTCTTATGTAAATGATGAACAGTGGGGGACAAAACCAAGCAAAAGTAAATTATTTTTTATTACAACATGATTGAAAGTTTTCATTATTAATTTTTTCTCTTTATGCAGTTCTGCTTAATGAATATTCCTATTCCCTAATTTTCTTTTGATGTTTGGATATTTTAGTTTTGGTTTTGTATGAGGATGAAGGACAAGGCTAATTTAGTGGATTGTAGAGTACTAGAAGGGGATTCTAAAAAAGCAGGTGAGGCTCCAGTTTCCAAGGACTTTAAATAAAGAGAAGTGTTTGTTTAATTCTAGGCTCTGTAGGAAGCTACCAAACTTTGAGTTTCGGGAAGTGCAAAGGCTGTCAAAAGATGAGATTGTGGTAGAAGAGGCTTGAGCAAGAGAGACCAAGTTAGACAATATTCCAACAGTTTAGGCAAGATATCATGAGGTCCCTCAAATAAAATGGCTTTGGGAGGAGGGTTTAGATACAGAGATGGAGGGGAAAGAATGACAAGATTTGTCAGCTAATAGAACATATAAAGTGAAGGAGAGTAAGGACTTGAGGTTGCAAACATGACGAAGTAGGGAAAGTGGTGCTCTCAAAAGAAATAAGGAATTTGGAGGGGATATCTCTACGTTGTCATATCAGAAGTTCTGGTTGATCTTGGGTAGGGAAATTTGGAAGAGAGTAGGTAGATGGAGTATGTAGGGTGCTGGTGGCACATACGCAGCTGCTGCAGTGGGTACCCAGATGGAGGTAGTTTAAGTTATAGCACCCCTGAGTGACTCTTTGGTGCAGAAGGGGGACACTTGGGAGTTTGTACAGAAATGACTTGAGAAAAAGTATGGTAAAGTGGAGCTGTATTTGGTGATGTGGGTCAGGTGGTTGTCTTAGCCATTCCTAGGAGTATAGGATGTAATCATTCCATTCACTCTGGTTGATACAGGCTCCCTAGGGTCATGGCCCTCCCCACTTTGGAGAACACAGGTCCAATGGGGAAAATGTCCATCAATGCAGATTTGCAGCTGTTCTGCTATGTATAGTCCTAGAGAATTTTTTTGAGCTTTAAGAATTGTGACTTTTCATCTAGGTGTTATGTCAGGGATGAAGTTTTTTATCCAGGTTTTTATGAATTGTCAGCTTTCTCTATTACCATTGTGTTCTATGCTCTGTGTGCGATATGTGGGTATGGGTGTGCACATAATAATTATACTAATTCTTTAGTCTCATTACTTTTTTCTTTTATGGTTATTATTAGTTTGTACTTTGGAATTTTTTGTTTTTTGCTTTGCATTATTACATAAAGACCTTTCCAAAGTATTTTATATTCCTTTTATTTGTTGGTCTTTATTGCATTAAGATATTCCATTACATTAATGTACTGCAGTATATTTAACCATTTCCCTTTTGTTGAATGTTTAGCATGCTTGTTAACATTTTAAAATTATGTATAGTGCTCCTATGAAAATCTTTGAGCAAAACTTTAAAAAAAATCATGATTAGGATATATTTTCAGTAATAGAACCATTGGCTCAACAGGAATGATTACTTTAGCAAGTTTTACCATATATTGTTATTGAGGTTCTTTTTACTTTTCATCATATATGGCAATTTAGTTGAGCTTTTTTTTTTTTTTTTTTTTTTTTTTAAAGATTTGTGTCTGATTATTACTGAGTCAGTCAGTAAGCATTTATTAATGTGCCAGGTATTGTGCTAAGCATTAGAGATACAAAGAAAGGCAGGGGGGAAAAAAATGTCCCTGCTTTCAGGAGACTTGTATTCTAACTGGGAAGACAATATGCAAACACCTGTACATATAAGACAGAGACAAAGTAGTGACCTCAAAGGAAAGGCACTGGAGGGGCAAGGATAACTAAAACAGATCTCCTGCAGAAGGTAGTCTTTGAATTGAGTCTTCTTGAGGGAAGTCAGAAAGTGGAGATAAAGATGTGGGAACTTTACAGGGAGGCAGGGAAGCTAGTGGAAAAAGCACATTAAGAAATGAATGTCATATGTAAGAAATAACATGTGGTCCAGTCTAGCTGGATTATGGAGTAAGTGGAGGAGAATGGGGAATGAAATGTAAGAAGTTTGGAAGAGGGCGAGGTGGTGAAGAGCTTTGAATATAAAATAGAGGATTTTATGTTTAATCCTGAGGATAACGGGGAACCTGGACGATGGCAGAGCAGGGTGTGACAATGATATACAAACCTGAGCATTAGGAAGCTTACTTTGACAGCTGGGTGGAGAATGGATTTGAATGAGGAAAGATTTGATGCAGGAAGACCAGTCAGAAGGCTATTGTAGTAGCCCTGGCACAAAGCAGTCAAGGGTCTACATACAAGGTTAGCTTTAGTGTGGGAGGGGATAACAAGCATATGCATGAGAAGATTGGTATGGAGAGTGATTGTGAAGGAGTCAAGGATGATAAGTTCTGAGCTCATATTACTCCAAGGATAAGGGTGCCTTTGACAGTAATAGTGTAGTTGAGGAGAGGGCTAAGTTTAGGAGGAGAAAATAGCTCTGTTTTAGACATGTTGAGTTTGTAGTGCCTGTGAAACATTTCATTTGAAATATCCAAAAGGCACTTGCTAATTGTGAAACTGGAACTCAGAAAAGAAGGCTGAATATAGAAGAAAACTGAATGATCTACCTAGAAGTAATTGCTGAATTCATAGGAGCTAAAGAAATCATCAAATAAAATATTATAAAATAAGAGGGCTTAGAGTGCTTTGGAGGACACCCTGGTTAGTTTGGGGTAAACTGTTTGAAAAATCTGACCAAGATGACTAAAAAAAGAACAGCAGTCAGGAGAGCCAGAGAGAGCAATGCATAAAAACTTGAGAGAAAGAATCAAGAAGAGGGGAGATCAGCAGTGCCAGAGGCTGCTTGGAGGTCAAGAGCTGAGAATTGAGAAAAGATCACAGATTTAGCAGTTAAGAGTTCATCTGTAACTTTGAAGAGAGCAGTTTGAATTGAGTAATGAATTTAGGAGCCACCCTGCAGACAGTTTAGAATGAATGGGAAGAATGAAGACTTTGTCAAGGAGTTTTAAGGGATTTTCTATTACCTGATAGCATGTAAGGATGGTGGGATCAAGAAAGGGTTTTTAAGGATGGGGAGACAGGTGAGTGTAGACAACAGGAGTGAATAAATAGGGAGAGATTGGCAATTAGAGAAGTGATGATAGACTGGGCAGTATACTAGAAAAGATGAGATGATAACATCAATGATGTATGTATGCAAAGGGATTTACTTTGGCAGAAGGCTATCCTCTTCATGAGGGACAGGAGAGGAATTATGTGAAATGAGGAAGATAAATGGGGGAGCTCTTGACAAATATCCTTTAAAAGAAAACATGATCTATCCCCAGATGAAAGAAAATGAGAGATGCCATAAGAGGTTTTTTGGAGGGAAGAAAAGATTCATTGAGTAGGAGAGCAAATATTTTAGGGAGGTATAAAAAGGATTTTGTCCTGATAATGAGGTATCCTCCTTGAGGTGTAACTTTCATTTATAGTGGATCTAGTTGACCTGTTTCTTAATTTTTCTTTTTGCTTCTCCCCACTTTGTTACATTCACGAGTGGGATTAAAAGTGATATGTAGTGAGAGATCTGGAACATTGGGATTTAGAAAGGCATGATCACAAATAAGTAAAAGGCAAAAGATTTCAGCTGTAGAGGATCATGCAGAGTTGAACTGATTGATCAGATGGTTTAAAAATAGGCAAGGAGATTAGTCTTACCCCATAAAGTAAGGATAACCTGAGAGAGAACCAAAAAGGGAGAAGTATAGGGTCATAGTACTGATGAAGTATAGGATTAAGGCCTGTAAGACTAAGGGAAAGAGACAAGGTTATGATTAAAGAACTTAGTCACTTTTGAAAACAGAATTTATCCACTTGGGACTACAAGTTTGTATTTTTTTTTTTGATACTTTATTATAAATTTTAGATGTCAGGTTTTACTTGTCTGTAGTAAATAATTGTACCATTTTATTTTTTCAGAATTGAACATTTTTAATGTAGTTAAGCATACAAATTTTGTCCCTGATAATTCCTTCTATTTGTTCTTATTTTGTTTTATTTTTATAATAGCTTTTTTATTTTTCAAGATACATGCAAAGATAGTTTTCAGCATTCACCTTTACAAAATCTTGTGTTTTAAATTTTTCTCCCTCTCCCCTCCCTTTTCCCTTCTCCTTTAGACAACAAATAATCCAATATAGGTTAAACATGTTGTTTGCTCTATTGTAAAAATAATAAACTTTCCCCTTTGTGAAGCCCTTTAAATACTGTGCTGGATCCTTTGCGTTTAAGTGCAGTAGTGAGTCCTTAAAACATTTTGAGGAGTGTGATGTGACCAGAACTGTACTTTAAAGTCTTTGGCAGCTATTTATGTGATACGTTGGAGAGGGGAGAGACCAAAAGGAAAACCATTAATTATTGAAATAATCCAGGAGGAAAGTGATGAAGCTTTGAACTAGAATAGTGACCTTGTGAATAAAAGTAGACTTGGTAATTGATTGGGTAGGGAATTTTGTTACATTATCAAATTATGTAAAGTATCCCCATGACAATTTGATTGGTATAACATTAAAAGTATAAATTAACTTGGGTAGTGTTGTTGTTTTTATTATTTTAGTACTCCTACCTTTGACCACTGACTATTCCACGAGCTATTTAAATTGTTCTTTATTTCTTTAAGGAACATTTTGTAATTGAACTATATATAATTTTTTTCCCCTGAGGCAATTGGGGTTAAGTGACTTGCCCAGGGAAGTGTTGAGTGTCTGAGATCAGATTTGAACTCAGGGTCTTCTGATTTCAGGGCTGGTGCTCTACCTACTGAGCCACGTAGCTGCACCTCTATATAAATCTTTTATGTACTTTGGGAGATTTAGTCCCTGGATATTTTATGCATTTTGTAATTCTTTATGATAAGATTCCCTTTGAATTACTGTTTCTTTTGTTTTGTTTTTACTATATAGAAATGTGGTTGATTTTTGATAGTTTAGCTGAAGCTGTATTTTCTCAAATAGGATCTTTGCAGATTCTCTATGATTTTCTAAATAAACTATCGTCATATATTCAGCAAAAAAGGATAGGTTTTTCCCCTCCTCTTTCCTTCTCTTTATCCCTTTAATTTCTTTCTTGTCTTACTGCTGTTGCAGCATTTCCAGAACTATATCAAATAATAGTGGGGAGACTTGCTCCATTCCTGTTTTTATTAGAAAATGGTCTAGTATACCTCCATTGATGTTTGCTTTTAGTTTTAGACAGTTTAATGTTGTGGTTTAATGCTATTCTTTATCTGTGCTTTACTGTAGAATTTTTAGCAAAACAGTATGTTTTGTCAAAGGCTTTTTCCATCTCTTGAATTGATAGGCTTTTGGATGCTTTGGTTTTTAATATGATTAATTATATTGTTTTATGATATAGAGTCATTCTTGCATCCCTGTTATAAATCCCCCTTGATACTTATGATTTCTTGGATAAGTCACTGTAGTTCATTTAATAGGGTTTAGTTTAAAATTTTCAAGTGTGTTCATTAATGGTAGTATCCTATAGTCTGGGTTTTTTTTTTTTTGCATGTTTTGTTTTTGTTTTTCTGTGTTTTATTTTTACCTGGTTTAAGTATTAGTACTACATTTGTACTAATTTTTACTAGGTTGGTATAGCACTAAATAGATAGATTAGTTTAGGTAGTATTGCCATCTTTATTATATTTGCTAGACCTATCCAAGAGCACTTGATGTTTTTCCAATTGTTTAGATCTGACTTTATTTGTGTGGAGAGTGTTTTGTAGTTTTGCTCATATAGATCCTGACTTTCCCTTGGCAGATATATTCCCAAATATTTTATACTATCAATAGTTATTTTGAATGGAATTTCTCTTTGTATCTCTTGCTGTTGCATTTTGTTGGTGATGTATAAGAATGCTGATGATTTATGTGGATTTATTTTGTATCCTGCAACTTTGCTAAAGTTTTGGATTAATTCTAATAGTTTTTTAGTTGATTCTCTAGAGTTCTCTAAGTAGATCATCATATCATCTGCAAAGAGTGATAATTTGGTTTCCTCATGACCTACTCTAATTCCTTTAATCTCTTTTTCTTGTCTTATTGCCAAGGCTAGCATTTCTAATACAATATTGAATAGTAATGGTGATAGTGGGCAACCTTGTTTGACCCCTGATCTTATTGGGAATGGTTCCAGTTTATCACCATTACATATGATGCTAGCTGATGGTTTTAAATAGATGCTACCGACTATTTTAAGGAAAAGTCAATTAATTCCTATACTCTCTAATGTTTTTAATAGGAATGGATGTTGGATTTTATCAAATGCTTTTTCTGCATCTATTGAGATTATCATATGTTTTTTGTTAATTTGGTTATTAATATAGTCAATTATGTTAATAGTTTTCCTAATATTGAACCATCCCTGCATTCCTGGTATAAATCCTACTTGGTCATGGTGTATTATTCTGGGAATGATTTTCTGTAATCTCTTTGCTAATATTTTATTTAAGATTTTTGCATCAATATTCATTAAGGAGATTGGTCTATAATTTTCTTTCTCTGTTTTTGTTTTACCTGGTTTAGGTATCAGTACCATGTCTGTATCATAAAAGGAGTTTGGTAGGAGTCCTTCATTCCCTATTTTTTTGAATAGTTTATGTAATATTGGAGTTAATTGTTCTTTAAATGTTTGGTACAATTCACATGTAAATCCATCTGGTCCTGGGGATTTTTTCTTAGGGAGTTGATTAATGACTTGTTCTATTTTTCTGAAATGGGACTATTGAAGTAATTTATTTCCTCTTCTGTTAATCTGGGCAATCTATATTTTTGTAGATATTCCTCCATTTCACTTAGGTTATCAAATTTATTGGCATACAGTTGGGCAAAGTAACTCCTGGTTATTGCTCTAATTTCCTCTTCATTGGTGGAAAGTTCTCCCTTTTCATTTTTGAGGCTAACAATTTGATTTTCCTCTTTCCTTTTTCTAATTAAATTAACTAGAGGTTTATCTATTTTGTTGGTTTTTTCATAAAATAACAACAATTCATCTGGAAAAACAAAAGGTCAAGAATTTCAAGGGAATTAATGAAAAAAAAATGCAAATGAGGGTGGCCTAGCTGCACCAGATCTAAAACTATATTATAAAGCAGTGGTCACCAAAACCATTTGGTACTGGATAAGAAATAGAGTAGTGGATCAGTGGAATAGGTTAGGTTCACAGGACAAAATACTCAATGACAATAGTAATCTAGTGTTTGATAAACCCAAAGACCCCAGTTTTTGGAATAAAAACTCACTATTTGACAAAAACTGCTGGGATAATTGGAAACTAGTATGGAAGAAATTAGGCATTGACCCACACCTAACACCATATACCAAGATAAGGTCAAAATGGATTCATGATCTAGGCATAAAGAATGATATTATAAACAAATTAGAACAATGTAGGATGGTTTACCTCTCAGACCCGTGGAGGGGGAAGGAATTTGTGACCAAAGAAGAACTAGAGGTCATCATTAATCACAAAATAGATAAGTTTGACTATATCAAGTTAAAAAGTTTTTGTACAAACAAAATGAATGCAGACAAGATTAGAAGGGTAGCAGTAAACTGGGAAAATATTTTTACATCCAAAGGTTCTGATAAAGGCCTCATTTCTAAAATATATCGAGAATTGACTCAAATATATAAGAATTCAAGCCATTCTCCAATGGATAAATGGTCAAAAGATATGAACAGACAGTTTTCAGATGAAGAAATTGAAACTATTTCTAGTCACATGAAAAGGTGGGCTAAATCACTATTGATCAGAGAAATGCAAATTAAGACAACTTTGAGATACCACTACACACCTGTCAGATTGGCTAAAATGACAGGAAATGATAATGATAACTGTTGGAGGGGATGTGGGAAAACTGGGACACTGATACATTGTTGGTGGAACTGTGAATGGATCCAACCATTCTGAAGAGCAATTTGGAGCTATGCTCAAAAAGTTATCAAACTGTGCATACCCTTTGACCCAGCAGTGTTTCTACTGGGCCTATATCCCAAAGAGATTTTAAAGGAGGGAAAGGGACCCACATGTGCAAAAATGTTTGTGGCAGCCCTTTTTGTAGTGGCAAGAAACTGGAAATTGAAAGGATGCCCATCAATTGGAGAATGGCTGAATAAATTATGGTATATGAATGTTATGGAATATTATTGTTCTGTAAGAAATGACCAATAGGAGGATTTCAGAGAGGCCTGGAGAGACTTGCATGAACTGATGCTGAGTGAAATCAGCAGAACCAGGAGAACATTATACACAGCAACAAGACTATACAATGATCAATTTTGATGGACATGGTTCTCTTCAACAATGATGTGATTCAAACCAGTTGTTCAGCGATGAAGATAGTCATATACATCCAGAGAGAGGCCTGTGGGAACTGAGTGTGAACCACAACACAGCATTTTAACGCTTTCTGTGAATATTTCCATGCATTTTGTTTTCCTTCTTAGGTTGTTTTTTCTTCTTCTCTTTCTAGATCTGATGTTTCTTGTGCAGTAAGATAACTGTATAGATATGTATACATGTATTGTATTTGTCATATAATTTATCCTATTTAGCATGTATTAAATTACCTGTCATCA
>JAJPUD010002374.1:211011-244005 GCA_023553655.1 Myrmecobius fasciatus
CTGTCATCTAGGGGTGGGGGGTGGGGGAAAGGAGGGGAAAAGTTTGGGAAAAAAAAGTTTTTGCAAAGGTCAGTGTTGAAAAATCACTCTCATGTTTTGTAAATAAAAAGCTTTATATATATAAAAAAAAAGTGATGAAAGTGGGAAGAAAAAGAAAAACTGCTTAGAAAAATTCCCTGTAGTCTTTTCAGTCTCTCTAAGCTCTCTCTTGCTATATACTTTTTATGTATTTCACATAATGTCAAGTATAAATTGAAATTACATTTTAAATGCATAAGAGAAGCTTGCAATAAAGCAAATAATCTTTTTGTAAAGTCAAAAAAATAATTTTTACTAGATAATTCTGTTAGAATTGTTTTTCAGTTTTTGAGAATAATTTGTGGTGTGAATATTAACTTTTTTTAAAAAGTGATAGTATTCTCTGAATCCTTTGGGACCAGGAGTTTTTTGCCTTAGTAATTCTTGTCTGGTCTTCTGATAGTTTTGGTATTTTGTATTTTTAAAGATATTGCTCTATTTCTTTTGTATCTTAATTTTGTTAGCATATCTTTGTGCATAATAAGTCTGATTATTCTTCTGGTTTTGTTGTGATTTCACCTTGCTCATTTACTATTTTATTGATTTTCTATTTGCTGCTTATTTTCTGCTGTCTTTTTTGTCAGATTAGTTAAGGACATAACGGAAAACTAGCTTTTAGTTTTGTTTACCCTTTCTTTGGGGTTTTAAGTCTGTTTTATTTCCTATAGTTTTTTAATATCACCTTTGCATATATTTGAGATTTGCTTATTTGTTGACTTTATAATTTTTTAAAGTTTGTTTGGTTCATGAATCTTTTTGCTCTTAATATATGTTTGGAAGGGTATGATTTTTCCAATTAATACTGCTTTAATTGAATTCCAGAAATTTTGGCATGCTTTATCCTTATTTCCTTTTATATAGTTATTGTTTTCCTGATTTGTCCTTTGACTCACTCATGACTTAGTATTTCCTTGTTCAAGTTTCCATTTTGGTCTGTAGTTTTAGGTTGTGGCCTCTGACCAATTATTATTTGTATTACATTATGGTCTATAAAGGATATGTTAGATTATATATACTTTTTTCATATTTGTTTGCAATATCTCTGCCATAATACATGGTCAATTTTTGTTTTCATGTGGTGAAAAGAAACAGTGATTGCAACTCCTGCTTTTTAAAAATTTCACTTGATGCATAATAGTACTAATTTGCCATTTTTTTGTTTTATTTGATTGTTTAATCCATTCACATTTAAAGTTGAGTATTCGATTTATATTTATCTCTATCCATCTGTCTACTACTGTTTTTCCCCCCTTTATGATTCCCATCGCTCTCCCATCTTTTGTAAACAGAATATCATATTCCCTTCAGTTGCCTTCATCTTTTCTAAGAAATCCTGTTCCCACTGGCTCTCTTCCCCTCACTCCTAATCTGTCCTCTTGTTACCTCTTTCTCTTTAGGGTTTTATTAGTTCCTTTCTCTCTCCTGTTTTTAACTGGTTATATGATTTTTCTCTCTTCTCCCCTTCTCCTCCCCCGCCCTTTTTTTTTTTTTTTTTTTGCTCAAATAGATTTCCCCTTTTCCTTCCCTTCAACTTGTTCTATTCATTTCTTTTTAAATTTTAATTTTTTTGACACTCCTTTTCAAAAACAATCTCTTTTGTAACTGTGTTCTTTCTTTGTCTAGACTGTGTTCTGTGTTTCATGATTCATAAGTCTTTTCTCTGTATAGTCTTCATGCAATCAAAGCTAACAAGATCCATTCTAGGCTCTTCCTTGAGACAGTTTCTGCCACTACCTTGTAAAGTTGTCCCGTGGATTCTCCCTTTCTATTATTATTCACTCCCAAAGCGATGCATTTATTTGTATCAGAAATGACACTGCCATGTGATATAACATCCCTGATTATGTAGATTGGCCATTTTCCTCAAAATCTCCTGGATTCATGCTCTACCACTTCCCCAGGTTCCAGTTGTCCTTAAAACCTTCACCTCATACTGTAGATGACAAGTAGACTTTGCAGGTGTTCCCCAGGTCACATCCTGTGCAAGATCCTGCTCTCTTCACCCATAGGAGCATTCATCAGTGGAATCCCCTCCAGCCACCAAGGCAAGGCCTCTTTTTCCCCCCTCTTTTCAGTCCTTGGTGTCTTTTTTGCTTCCCTGCAGGCTCTTCTCTTTCTGTAACCAGAGTCACCTTCCCCTCATTGCTAGCCCTCAGTTTGATTCTGGCATATTCCATACTCCTTTCTTTTCTTCAGTGACCTACTTTTTTCCATGTACCCTCCCACCAAAACAAAAGAAAAGATTCACTTGCAAGATAGGGCATCACTGGGTTCCCCACAGCTTCATAGATAGTTCCACTAAATTTCTGCCTCCTTTTACATTTATATTTAGAAGCTTCTTATTGGTTTCCTTACTTTAACTCTAGCTTTTGATGTTCTTGGTTGTTACATTTATTCAATCCTCTTAGATTTGTTAATTGGGTGTTCATGAAACATTATTTAGGTGGGTTTTTTTTAATAACATTATTGAAAATTTTATTTCACATATGGTAAAGCTCAGATTTGCAAAGAAGGTCATCCTGAGTTCCCTTGCTTTTCAAAACACATTGCTCCATTCCTTTTTATGTTTTCTGGTAACTGGAGAATAGTCTTGTGTTATTTGAGTTTCCTTTCTTTTATAATTGAAAGTTTTTCTCCTGATAGCTTGTAGAACTTGTTGTTTCTAGATGGAATTGTTACATTTAACCACCTTATGAAACTATTGAGTTTGTAGTCTTGAGTATTTTTTTCTGGTGATGATCTCAAAATTCTTTCAGTTGGCATTTCTTTTTCTGTGTTCAAAAATTCCAATCTGTTCTTGCCTATTTTTTCCTTCATTATGTTGTTAAAATTTCTTCCCCATATTTTCATCAAGTGCTGGATCATTTTTCTTTGTTTTACAATATTTATCCGTAGATTCCTAAACTTGTCTAATAGATCTGGAGACCATATTTTTTTTTGTTGTTAATGGTTTTTTGAGAAAATAATGAATAGTGTGACAAGACATAGATATAAGAACCAAGAGAAACAACTTTGACTAGTTTAACAACTCAAATCCTATGATGGAATTGCTTTTTGATAGAATTAACGAGTACAAGGTACAGCAACAAAAATTTGGGGGCATTGTCACTGTTAGGATTTATTTTGGCTTACTATGTGCATGTTAATTTTTTCCTCTTTCTCTCGACTTGGTGAGGCACAAGATGTGATTAGTCATGGCAAATAAGGCTGTTGTAACATTTTAAAAATGCACAGAAAAGTTCAGAAGGGAGCACAGTTATGTAGGGCAACTTTAAAATCAGCAATATCAAATGGAGTCTCTATGGATTCTTCTGTGCATATTCTGTTATGTGTATACAAAGCTTTTTTTCTTTCTCCCCTTTGGTGATAAGAAAAGTACCCTCACTCCTATCCTCACATCCCCAAAGGAAAAAAAGGTCCTTCCCACCACTGTGAGTAAACATTTCAAATTACATTCTGAATTGAAGCTCCGCTATGTGTTCCATAGGTAGAGAATTTAAATAAAAATCAGAATTAAGGTTCCCTTTTCTAATTCCAGAAATAATTGGCATGATTTCATGTAAGGGCATTACTATGAAATACAGTACACAAATCACAATGCCCTTAAGTAGTTTTTAGTTACTTCGTTTAATGGAATTTTTCCCATTGCAAGGAAAACATAATTCACCCTAAGTGTTCTGGAACTGGGGGCAAGCTGTCTGATGTTTAAAAATGTTTAAAATGAAAGCTACATAAGTATGATAGTTTGGTGGCTATACACTATTCATATTTAACTTATATTTTTAGATATCTTTATAAAAATCACATTGAAGTGCTTCACCTAATGCTAGAGTTGACTCTTCTTTATCCAAGGCAGGCAATCACCAGGGAAACTACTAGCAGGTTCTACCAAGCTGGAAAGGGTAGTCTCACTGGTAGTTTCAGTGGATTGTTACCCATATTTCTGCTGCCTCAAAGATTCTGAGCTCTGAAGTCTCTGATCACAGCATCTATCCAACCTTTTCTTCCTTTCAAATTCATAACCATATAATTGAGTAGATCTGTTTTCTACCTGCTTTACTAAGAAAGGTCAAGATCATCCAAAATGAATATTTTCATTTCTCCATTTACTCTATACCTATTTCCCTTTTGATTCCCTCCTGCTTTGTTCTCCATCTTTCTTGCCAAAGCCAACTTAGGTAAATATGAACTTGATCTCATCTGCTCTTGTCTCCTCTGGGAATTCTGGCCATTTCTGTTGTTTTATTTTTAGTCTCTCCTTAACTACCAACTCCTTCCCTAAGGGGAATATTTATGAAAATATGAGTCTTATCAAGAATCATTTATCCCATGAATAAGTAAACAAAAGATATGAACAAGCAGTTTTAAAGAGAATAACAAGCTATTAACCATTTAAAAGATGGCTCCATTACCTAATTTATATATCAAAGCTATGAATAAGAAAAGGTTCATGTCCAAATAAAAGATCCCTGAAGGATTCCAGAAGATAAAATAAATCATATTGGTTACAAAAAATTAAAAAATTTTAATAGAAACAGATCTAAGAAAGCTTAAGATTAAGGGAGAAGCAACTAGTCTCCAATAAGTGTATCTAATAAGAGGTCTCAATTTCTGAGATTCTAAGAAACTGATACAAATTTATAAGCTTAATATTCCTTCCCCAATTGGTAAATGATTTAAAGGATACCAACAGGCAGAGTTCTCAAGTGAAGAGATCTAGGTTGTCTATTGAATGAAAAATTACTCTAAATTTCTAATAACTACAGAAATGCAAATTAAAGCTATTTTGAGGTTCCATCTCATATCCATTAGAATAGTAAAGATGACCAAAAGAAAATGACAGGTGTTAAAGGGGCTGTGAGGAAAAAAAACTAGGCACAGTGATGCACTATTGGCAGAACTGTGAATGGTCTAACCATTCTGGAAAACAATTTGGAATTGTGCACAGAAAGTTACTAAAGAGTGCATGCCCTCTGACCTAGTTATACCACTGCTAGTCCTGTAACCTGAAGACATAAAAGAATGAAGAAAAGGTATCATGCACAAAAAATATTTAAAGCAGTTCTTTTTGTAGTGGCAGAAAACTGAATGTCTTAGGACACTACTAAGCTGTAAGAAGTGAGGAAAAAGTTGGTTTCAAAGGGGCATGAAAAGACTTGGGTGAACTGATAGAGTGAATTAACAGAACTAGAACTATCTGTATTATAAAAGTGGATAATTTTGAAGACAAATGACAAAGTGAAATGAGCATAACTAGGAAAACAAGTTATAGAATAACATCACTGGATATCTAGAGGAAACAAACTTACCAATTGCTGTGTTGCCACAAAATGAAAATTAAAAGAAGTAAAAACCAGAAATTATCTCATACTTTGGATAGAAGCAAAGGGCCAAAAGCTGGGCATAAATTCTTTAATTGTCACATATTAAGCTCTTACTATTTGCTAGGCCTCTGCTGGGTTGTACTAGAAGTGAATGACTAGTTTCATTGAAATACAAAAAGCAAACAGGTATATGAGTGAGTCACAAGCTCAGCTAAGAGTGTTAGGACTGCTAACTAAAAAGAAAACTTGATTTAAAGGGGAAAAAATCTGAAGTAGTTTACTTTATCACTACAGAACAAGAAAAGGAAATATAAGTATAAGTAGCATATTGCCTCTTTGGGAATAAAATTAGTGTGTGTTTAAAATTACAAGCTTTCCCCATAGAATTATTCTCCTAAGATTTTGTTTACCTTTCTGACTAAACTTTTTTTTTTATTAGAGGCCTATTGTGCTGTTACTGCTGGAGCTATTCTTAACTCACTCTTTATTCAGAAGTTGGTGATTTTATAAGGTAAACTTCCTAAAGGGTCACATATGTTGTTCTTGTTTATATAAATATACAAAGTTAGTATTCCACACACAGGGAAAAAAATTTTCCATGACAGAAATATGTAACATTTAAGTTTTGGACATCAGTTTTTGACAAGTATAAGAAGGGGGGGGGAGGAAGAGGCTTGGAAAGAGAATTATACTTTGGAGTTTTTATAAGTTGGTATCAAAATCATAAAGTAGTCAGCTTACCGAGATTACAGCTATTGTTTCTTTATGATATTTCCTAAGTCATTATAGAATGTAGAGAAAAAAGGGGACTTCAGAAGTCATCTGGTTCAACTCTCTCACTTTACAGAGAAGGAAGTCAAGACCTGGACTATTGATAACTTCCAAAAAGAAGTTATCACACAGATAAGGAAGAATAGAATTCTAATTTAGGTCTTTTCACCAAATCCACTACAGGGAAAGTACTATATTTGTATCAAGCATTAGCTAGGAAAGTGCTAATAGTTAATATTTTTCTAATGGGTAGCTAAAGTATGAAGAGAAGTTAAACTGTTTATTCAGTAACTTCTGGTGACTAGGCAGACACAGGGGAGTAATTTGGGAGAGTCACAGGAGTAGTACTTCAGGTAGGGAGGATGGGGAGAACTATTCCAGTGGCCAGAGGGATTGTGCTGTTCCTGGGTAGCTGATAATTTTGTATGTTACTACTAAGCTGAAGACTCTGATAGAAGAAAAAAATAAGTGGAAAGGTAGGGGGAAAGCTATATACTCTTGGGCTTATTAAGGAAAATGAATTATTTCTTAGAAATAAAGAACAGACATTCCAAAGAGAAAAGTAAAGAGAAATGTTAGAAATGGCAGGAGGCAATCCAAACCAGTATCTAGTGTTTACATAGCAAAGTATTCGAAGTGCTTTTGTGGGAGAGATTTCTGACATTGTATGTGCATATTATAGGCCAAAGATTCTCCTTCTTGAGCCTTCTGAAGTCTCTTGTTCCCTAGAAGAATGATAAACATGTAGGTGTTACTTGGGGTGGGTGTGCTTGTTGCTATAACAAAAACAAGGAATTGTGAGTAGTCACTGACTCCCTGCTGTGAGTATACTAAAGTATGGCTCTATCTCCCCCTAAGATCGGTCCTTTACTCTTTTATTCCCCTGTTGCTCATTTTCTGACCCCTTCCCCTTTGATCCGCAGTTTTTTTGAGGGCTGAACTTCAGTCATCTCAGCTTCCTACCAACCTGGTCAGTTCATGTTTCACTGGCCTCAGTCAATGCCCCAAGAGGCCTTTTGGGGGACAGAATTCATCCCAGAAGCATTCTGAGCCCTTTGTTTTTTAGGCAGGCCTAGTGAATGCTTACTCTGGAGTTCTGCCTCAGTTCCCTCTGAGGACTATCACAAACAAAATGCTGCAGTTCTAGCTAGAAGGAGGTTTTGCCTTTTGATTTTCTTTGGCACCAGGAGGGAATGGGGAGAGTAGTTTGGTTGCAAGTCCATGAGTAGCCTTCAGTAGCCATAAATAGTTCTGCTATTAGATGCAATAGAATGAGCACATTTGGGGTTAGGGATTAACCTTCTCTGCTATTCATTGGTCTTTGACTTTATTAAGATGACTGATGTTCTGGACTGTGAAAACATCTGAAATTGTTTGCATATAATTCTTTTTCGGAGAGATTTGAGTAGTTGCTAGGATTGCAAAAATTGATTAGTACTCCATCTTGTTGGTCTTGTGACCCAGAACTCCACAATAGCCCTTCTTATTGGAATGTGCTTTCCTATCTGAAGTCGAGCGTCCAGACATTTCTATCCTTTTGTTGTAGTTCTTCTGTTTGAAGTCAACTAGTGTCAGTCAGCAGCTATACTTAAGGCAAGAGACCAAAAGACCAACTTTCTGGTTTGTCTTCCTGCCTCAGTTCTCACTCCTCTCCAGGTCATCTCCTGTCATTGGATAGTGTCCTCCATTCTGGAAGAGGATCAAAAATGACATGACTATGTCAGAGTCAAGTTAACATGTGTCCAACTAGGTCAGATCAGACAAGACAAACTCAGGACACTGCCACAGGTCATACACAAATAGTCTTATGCACATTTGGGGTGGACTCTAACTTTGTGCATCTTGCCTTTCTTCTGAGCTCATTCCATTCTGCTTTGCTCACAGAGCCTCTCTAAGGAGGGCACAACATGCTGGGCAGTCCTGAGCCAGAGTCTCCCATGTCATGCAATGGCTTTTATTTATTTATTTGTTTGTTTTCTTTCTTTATTTTATTTTATTAAAGCTTCTTATTTGCAAAACATGCATGGGTAATTTTTCAGCATTGACCCTTTCTGTTACAAATTTTTCCCTCCTATCCCCCATCCCTTCCCCTAGATGGCAGGAAGTCTAATACATGCTAATTATGTTAAAATACTTGACAAATTGAGTATGTATATACATATTTATACAGTTATCTTGTAAAAGAAAAATCAGATCTACAAGAAAAAAAAATCTGAGAAGGGAAACAATGCAAGCAAACAACAATAGAGAACGTGAAAATGCTATATTGTTGTCCACCCTCAGATCCCACAGGCCTCTCCCTGGGTGTATATGGCTTTCTTAATCACTGAACAGTTGGAACTGGTTTGAAACATCTCATTTTTGAAGAGAGCCATGTCCATCAGAATTGATCATTATACAGTATTGTTGTTGCTGTGTATAATCTCCTGGTTCTGCTCATTTCACTCAGCATCAGTTCATGCAAGTCTCTCCAGGCCTCTCTGAAATCATCCTGCTAGTCATTTCTTTTTTTTATTAAAGCTTTTTATTTGTATAACATATGTATGGGTAGTTCCTCAGCATTGATCTTTACAAAGTTTTCCATTACAAATTTTATCCCTCCCCTAGATGGCAGGAAGTCCACTACATGTTAATTATGTTGAAATACTTGACAAGTTGTGCAAGAAAAATCTTATCTATAAGAAAAAAAATCAGAGAAAGGAAACTCAATGAAAGCAAACATCAATAGAGAGCATGAAAATGTTACATTGTGGTCCACATTTCACATCCCTCTCTCTGGGTGTATATGGTTTTCTTCACTGAACAATTGGAACTGGTTTGAGACAATTCTTTGTTGCAGAGAGCCATGTCCATCAGAATTGATCATCATGTAATATTGTTGTTGCCGTGTATAATAATCTCCTGGTTCTGCTGGTTTCACTCAGCATCAGTCCATGCAAGTTTCTCCAGGCCTCTCTGAAATCCTCCTGTTGGTCGTTTCTTACAGAGCAATAATATTCCATAACATTCACATATCATAATTTATTCAGCCATTCTCCAATTGATAGGCATCCCTTCAGTTTCCAGTTTCTAGCCACTACAAAAAGGGCTGCCACAAACATTCTTGCACATGTGGGGCCCTTTTCTTCCTTTAAGATCTCTTTGGGATATAGGCCCAATAGAAACACTGCTGGGTCAAAGGGTATGCACAGTTTGATAACTTTTTGAGCATAGCTCCAAATTGCTCTCTAGAATGGTTGGATCCATTCACAGTTCCACCAACAATGCATCAGCGTCCCAGTTTTCCCACATCCCCTCCAACATTCGTTATTGTCTTTTCCTGTCATCTTAGCCAATCTGACAGGTGTGTAATGGTGTCTCAGAGTTGTCTTAATTCATGCAATGGCTTGAGAGTCCTTGAGTGTGACTTTGTATCACTTTTTCTGACCACCTTGTAAGCATATGAAATCTTTTTGGCAAGAGTCCATTTGGCATTCAAACGATGTGGCCAGCCCAATGGAATTGTGCTCTTTGCAGTAGAGTTGGAGTGTTCAGATCTGAACATGACACCTTTCTCCCTCTCAGTTAACTTGAGAAACTCCTTTTTACTGCCAGGATCAATTATAAAATTCTATGAAATTTAAAGTCCTTTACATATGATGTAGCCTCTTCTGATCTTTCCAGTCTTTTTACTCTGTTTACTCCCTGCCACATTCTCTGTGGGCACAAGATGTAGAGGGAGTGGTTTTCTCCTGAATAAACCATTATGAAACCTCTCCTCTCCTTTCCATTGCAGATATGTTATGCTTCTCATGTGAGTGCTTTGAAGTAGGATCTACTGGATTGAGATCTCCTCCTTTCCTTCCTCTTGTTTCAATCCTTTCTGTCACACCTCCCATTTTTCTGTAGCCCTTCTTCCTGTTGAGAGTGATTATGGAAGTTACTGTTTCTTCATTGTTTATCCATGGTCTTGATTAGACTGTATCATATATACTCATTTTACCTTTATCTCCTCTCTCAATACTAGGTATTTAATCCATTCAGTAGTTTTAAATAGACATTCTGTTCTTCCTCTTTGTTTTTCCTAGTCAATCAATCAATCAGTAAAATGTGTGATCCTACCTAAAGACTGATTTGTGTGTCCCACCATATATAATGAAACTATTAATTTTATCAATTTTTTTTCATTCATTTCTGGGGTTCTTAAAGAAAATGATTGCATTTGCTTGTACAGAGGTGAGTTGGTGTTATTATTGCTTCTGCTTATTCCATCAATGTCCTTTCTTAATGCATTTCTAGTATTATATTATATGATAGCAGATAATAGACATTCTGGTTTTGTTCCTGATCTTTTTGGAAAAGCTTACTGTGGCTTCTTATGACAAATAATGTTCATTCTAATTTTTAGTATATTAAGGAAAAATTCTTTTATTCACATAATTTTAGTGTTTTCAACATAAATGATGCTATATTTTGTCAAAGCATCTAATAATTTTTAAATATATTGATGTAGATTCTTTGCTAGTAACTTACTCAATATTTTAGTGTCTAGGGTGTGTGTGTGTGGGTGTGTATAAACCAACTAAATCAGGTTTCATCTGGTCAGCTAATTTTGAGTCAGCCCAGTGTTATTAGAGATACATATGCATGACTTGCTGTCACAAAATAAAACTATCAGAATTACTGCTTGTTACCAGGAAGAAAAGGAATAAGTATTTAAATATTTGGCTGTGCATATGCTAGGCATTATTCTAAGTACTTTAAATATAATATCTCATTGATCACAACAATTTGGGGAGATGGGTGCTATTATATTCATTTTACAATTGGGAGAACTTGAGGCCAAGGTGAAGTGATTTGTCCAAGTTCAACAAACCTGGTATGTCTGAGACTAGATTTGAACACAGATCCTAAGCTTTGTGTACTGTGCCATCTGTGTTGCCTCTACCTACTTTGACAAGTAATTCTAACTTTGTTATATCTTGGAAATTATACGTGTATAGGACCAAGAAGCATTTCACAAGGAGTAAATGATCAGATTTGATCTCTAAATGAATGAGAATTACCCATCACTCTCTAGTTTTAGCTCTTATCCAACTACTTATCACCATGTAAAGATCATTCTAATGCGCTATTGATCAAACAGTGAATTCATTCAACAGTTGGGCATTATGCTTAAAAATATAACCAAAATGTCCTTACCCTTTTGACCCAGAGATCCAGGGGGTTAAGTACATACCAAGGAGGTCTAAGACATCAAATCTTCTGCAGCAGTTCCAAATGCTCTTGTGACAAAAATATAATGGGATGTTACTACAATATTAAGGGACAAATGAGGTGGGGTAAGTAAAGGAAGAAAAACAGTATCTACAAATACCACATCACAGTTTAGAAAGACCAGACTTTTTACTTCTTGACAGGTCAAGAAGCCTGGACCTTTCTTTTCTATTGCTGAGGAGGAGATAGAACATTCACTGTCCAATCAATGTTTGGAGTTTTGCTGAATTTCTTCTGTTTTAGGGATTTCGAGATTAAAAAAATTTGGAAACATAATTAAGCAAGGAACTGGACTGCCTTAGTAGTTAAGTGGGTGTGTGGATAGAGAAAAGGGGATCCTTCCCCACTTTTTTAATAGAGCAGTATTTTTAGTCCTTTTACCCACCTTACCCACTGTCCCACTCAGTTACAATCCAGTTCTCTGTTAACTTAATTGTACTTTTACTTTGACTTTTTTTCTTTCCTGTTCACTTTTTTATGCTTCTCGAGTTTTGTATTTGAAAATCAAATTTCCTTTTTAGTTATTAGAGTCTTTTCATCAGAAATGATTAAAAGTCCCCTGTTTCATTAAAAGTCCATCTCTTCTCTTGAAAGATTGTGCTCAGTTTTCCTAGGTAGTTGATTCTTGGTTGTAATCCAAGCTCCTTTGCCTTCCAGAATATCATGTTCCAGACCCTCTGAGCTTTTTAAAGTGGAAGCTGCTAAATCCAGGCAAGCCCAACAGTGACTTCTAGATACTTGAATTGTTTCTTTCTGACAGCTTATAGTTTTTTCTCCTTGATTTTATAATTCTGAAATTTAAGTACAATATTTCTTGGAGTTTTTCTTGTGGGATCTCTTTCAAGAGGTGATTGATGGATTCTTTCAATGACTTTTGCTTGCTGGTTGTAGGATATCAGGGCAGGTTTTTTTTGTTTTTTGGTGGTTTTTTTTTTTTTTTTTTTTTTTGATTAAAAAAAAATTCTTTAAGTTTACTTTTTTTTTTTGAAGGCCACTTTCTTTTATTTTGTTTTCTTTATTTTTATTAAAGCTTTTTATTTGCAAAACATGCATGGGTAATTTTTCAACATTGACTCTTGCAAAGCTTTCTGTTACAAATTTTTCCTCCCTAGTCCTCACCCCTCCCCTAGATGGCAGGAAATCTACTACATGTTAATTATGTTAAAATACTTGACAAATCGAATATGCATATACATATTTTTACAGTTATCTTGCTGTGCGTGAAAAATCGGATCTACAAGAAAAAAATATGAGAAGGGAAATATAATGCAAGGAAACATCAATAGAGAACATGAAAATGTTATGTTGTGGTCCACATTTCATATCCCTCTCTCTGGGTGTATGACTTTCTTCACTGAACAATTGGAACTGGTTTGAAACATTTCATTATTGAAGAGAGCCATGACCATCAGAATTGATCATCATATAATATTGTTGTTGCCGTGTATAATGGATCTCCTGGTTCTGCTCATTTCACTCAACATCAGTTCATGCAAGTCTCTCCAGGCCTCTCTGAAATGATCCTGCTGGTCGTTTCTTACAGAACAATAATATTCTATGACATTCATATACCATAATTTATTCAACCATTCTCCAGTCGATGGGCATCCACTCAGTTTTCAGTTTCTAGCCTCTACAAAGAGGGCTGCCACAAACATTTTTGCACATGTGGGTCCCTTTCCTACTTTTTTTTTTTTATTAAAGCTTTTTTATTTTCAAAACACTGACAGATAATTTTTCAACATTGACCCTTACATAGCATTGTTTTCCAGTTTTCTCCTCCTTCCCTCCACTCCCCTAGATGGCAAGTAATCTAATATGTTATACATGTTAAAATACATGTTAAATCCAATATATGTAAGCATGTTTATACAATTATCTTGCTGCATAAGAAAAATAAGATCAAAAAGGAAAGAAAATGAATGAGAAAACAAAATGCAAGTGAACAAAAACAAAAAGAGTGAGAATGTTATGTTGTGATCAGTGCAGTTTTCATTGATGACTTCTAGGAAGATGCTGTCCGAACTCTTTTTTTTTGATCATGTCGTTTAGGAAGTCCAACATTTGTTAAATTATCTCTCCTGGATCTATTTTCCAAGTAGATTATTTTTCCATTGAGGTATTTTATACATTTTGTTTTTATTTTCTCATTCTTTTTATTTTGTTTGATTGAATCTTTATGTCTCATAGAATCATTAGTTTCCATTTGCCCAATTCTAATGTGATTTTCTTCAGTTAGCTTTTGTATCTTTTCCATTTGGCTAATTTTACTTTTAAAGGTATTTTCTTTAGTGGGTTTTTGTCGTTTCTGTTCCTAACTGATGACTGTCTCTTGTATACCTCTCACTTCTTTTCCCAGTTTTTCTTCTACCTCTCTTACTGACTTTTAAAATCCTTTTTGAGTTCCTCCAAGAAAGCTCTTTGTATTTCAGAACAATTTATATGCCCCTTTGAGGTTTCTCATGTAGATATTTTGTCATCTTCTGAATTGGTGTTTTGGGGACACTTTCCCAAGCATCTTGTGTAGCTTTGAGCTTTGGCTTTGAGTGCTAGCTATTTGACATGTTCTCAGCACTGGGTTAGCCAAAACTAGTCCTGGTGGCCGTTGCCTGGTTTCCCTGAGGTGGCCTTTTCCCTTAGGGACTGCAGGGTGCCCCACTGCTCTGCTGTGCTACTAGCTTGTTGAGGCAGGAATGAGGGCTTCCAGTTGCTGGTCTGGGCTGTGGCCAGGACCCTCCCACTGACTTGCCTGGACATCTGTACTGGACTGTGTTCCCCTTTCACCTAAATGAAACTGACCTTTCTTAAAGTCATTCTAAGCCATCTTGAGATGGAAAATTGTTTCTTCCTGTCTCTTTGTACGTTCTGTTGCTACAGAATCTATTCAGAAGCTTGATTTCAAGTTGTTTCTGAAGGGAAATGAGTAGAGCTCAAGCAACTTCCTGGCTTCTTTTTGCCATCTTTGATATTTTATTTTTTTTCTCTTTCCCAATGTAAATATGAGAGTTCATGTGATTGCTTCCTCTCGCCTGCTAGACTTTTTTTTTTTTTTAAGTGACTTTTATTTGTAGCAAGCATCTTGGTTAGCATAAATGCTTAGAAATTACTGATTTTTTTAAAAAGTCATTTTCCCCTCTTTGAGGGTAATATTCAATATTATAAGTTGGTTATTGTTGGATGCAAGCCATTTTATTTTGACCTTATAAGGAGTGCGTTTTATAAATGACCTTGGAGCAATTTCTTGCTCCCTTTCATAATGTTGCTCTCTTGCCCACATCATTGACTTTGGGCTAACAAACTTCTATTTGCTAAGAAATGGAGGAATCTTGTTGAATCAGTGACAAGGTAGGGGTGTTTGAAAAATAGTGACACAGATTGGGAAGCTCTTGGTGGGGATCCATCACACCTCTTGTGCTATTTTTTAATTTTTTGTTTCTGTCTCCACTGTATAGAGATTGTGAAATAGGAACATTATAGTACCCAGTTGGGAAAGAGTGATGAGATAGTAGTGTGGGCCCCTCTTTCCTGGTCTTCTCAGTTTCTCTTCCTTTTATTATTAATCTTTTTTATTTTCTTTGGCTGTTTTCTTGCTGTTTGAGATTGGTGAGGTGGAAATTGGGCTTAGAGCCAATACCTTCAAGTCATCTGAACAGAAGGCAAATGATTTCAATTGAGATGAGAAAGTATATATAGTTCATTGTTGATGTGCCCTGGTTTTTTGTTGTTATTATTGTGTATCATTTTCCTCTTATCTTTTTAATACCATCTCCCTATAACTTTGTAAAGTAATACTCAAATCCCTTAAAGAGTGTCACTACCAGCACAACTCTCATTCTGTATCTATCTGGTCCAGTTTTTTAAAAAAAATTTTAAGTACCATTTTTTCATTCACGTATAGCACATTAGATGCTGTTTTTAAGTTCCAAATGTTATGATTCTTGTGTCATTGAGGAGGAAAACATTATTAATTATACAGTTTTGGTTTTTGCCTTCCTAGTTTCAGTTGTAACTGTTCTTTGAATGATAAAACTTAGTTAAATCTCATGCCAAATTTTCATTATGTTTTTGTCTCAGCTATTTCTTGTTGTTTTGAGGTGATGCTATGGAGAAATTTTTTTTTTCGTCCTCTTTGGTGTGTTCCAAATAAATGTTGACATTAGCTGCTATCTCAGTCTCCTGAGGAGAGATGAAATATTGACTGGTTAAGAGAGTTTTTTGATTATCAACTACTTTAAAGGCATTAGCTGTGGGAATTGTAGATAGTAATTAAGTTCAAAATCTTTATCTTTTCATTTCTTATTTTTCATCATTGATTGTTTTGCTTCTTTTTATTTTATTTTGCTTGTTTTAGCAATTATGAAGTTCTTAATAGTTATTCTATTTCATTTTCATCATTTCTTCAAATTTCATGTTGATTTTTGATATTTTCTCGGCAAATGGCTCAAAGATATTTGTATGTCTCATTTTATTACACTGTCCACATCAGTAACTAATCATTTCCTTTCAATTAAAAGGTAATCTTTTGTGATATTTGGAGTTATCCATTGGCTCCTGATTTTCTATTTGAAGTAATTTTTTTTCATGATATAAAGGTATAAGGATTCTGAGTAATTTAGAAATCTCATTCTTTTATTTCTTAAACATAAATAAAACTTTCTACATTTTTTGGTGTAATCACCTTTATACCCTACCTTTATAATTTACCACAGGTTTTCAAAGTATACACTTATTTCAGTTTGGAGCGTGTTGTTAAGTTCTATAGAATTTTTCTAATACATCCTCTGCAGCAGGATGTTTGTTTATAAGCTTCAGTTACCTTCCTTGAATAAGTGATAATTAAATGTTCTATGAAATTGTTACGAAAGTACAATAAATAAAGCATACCACTCCAGTTCCTTTAGTTAACTCTTAAATAAAAGAGCATATATTCCATCTTTCCATTTAGCTTCCTTTTCCAGTTTCTTTATCTTGACATATGTAAGCTAAAATTATAAACTTTTATTTAGGGAATTATCTAAATAATATATCGTTACCTACCCCCTTTTTGTGCTTTCATGACACTGATCTACCAAAGTAGACTGAGGCTACTTATCTAGTACTATTTTGTATGTTTATTTTATAAATTCCTGTGACCTAACTGAGCTTTTGATCAGCTTATTGGTCACAAGCCCTTTTTTTTTTTTTTTTTTTTTTTTTTTTAGCTAGATTGGTCCTTAGTGTAGCAAATAGTTTCACCAAGGTCATACTTGGAAGTCTTTTCACTATGGTAAAACCTATTAGGATTTGATCTCTGTATCACTTTTGAGAATCTAATCATTGAAGTATGGCTTGAAGCAAGTTGCAGATAGCAAAAATTTAAGAATGATTTAATTTTAGTAGAAATGAAAAATTTGCGTTAAGGATATAAAAGAGAGACTACTTCTATCCCAGAATTACTGCATGATGATTTGTATATATCATTAAATGTGCCAGGTTTAGTTTTAAGTTTGGGAGCTATTCCCTCTATCCTCATTATAATAGCATTTTGTACATATCATGATTTTATGTATTTGACTTTTTAAAAATTAGAGAAAGCATAGATAATGATCCCCTATGAAATTGTTTACTTGCATCCTGCTGTTAGGATGAAAAAACTCTGCCCAGCTTATCTTGTGAAGGTGATAGAAACAGTTGCATACTGTTTATTTAGCATCTGCCGAGTTGGATCAGTTTTATGTTTTACTGGGGATAGAGAAGTGATTTGTCTGAAATTGTGTTGTCAGACGGTAAAAATCTTAAGAGCTTTGAAGTTTTGAACTCATACATTCCTATGTGCCTGACATGTAAGATTTGCTCCCACCCTTGGGAAATTTATGGAGAAATATGCAAACATAAAGAAAATAATAAGAGTGGCCAGAAAATGACTAAAATAGTTCTTAAGTTCTATTTTAGAACCCTAAAGATCAGGAAGCTGGCCAAGTTTGTTTCAAAGAAAAAATGTGGTAATTAATGATAGACAAAAAGATGACAAAAGATCACTGCTTGTTTTGCTTGTTTTTTTTTTTTTTGTTTGTTTTGTTTTTTTCCAGTTGCTTGCATGGTGTGTCTTCAGCCCATTCAGAGATTATTAGATCATATAATGAAAAGTTGGCATCATATTGATCTGGATTGGTTATTGATTGAGCCCAGTTATATATACTTATTGAAATTATTTTTTTCTAGTTTAAAGGAGTAATAACCGTGTAAAATAAGTGGCAGCTATTTGTTTTTTCAGAGCTTTTTTTTTTAACTAAAAATATTTTTATATTAGTGCCCATTAGGTATAATTAAGGAAAGGAAGACAAAGTAAAGATCATACTAAGCCAAGACTGATGAACCAAATATCTTTGAATTTAGTGTTATAAATCTAGTTATAAAAATAAAATTTAAAAAAAAAAAAGCTAAAAACAACTAAAAGCCATGGATCTAACTGTAGTAGTCTCCAATTTGGTTTACTTCTAGTGATCTTGATAAAACAGTGTTTAACCAAATTTTAAGTAATAGTTTTGTGGTTTTGGTATAATAGCAAAAATGGTTGCAGATTTACAAATTCAAAAACAAAATTCTTGAAGTCAGAATGTGATAAACTACAATAATCCCACATACACAAATACTGGTTAATGTAAATAAAGGGGAAAATTAAAGTTATTGTGAAACATCTTACTTAAATAGATCTGTGACCTCATTAATCTGAATATTAATCTTCAGATTAAAGCCTGGCTACCTATCCTCCCTCAATTTTGCCAATGAGGAGGCCACCAGAAATATGTTTGAGATCTTTCGCACTTTCTTCTGATATCATGTGATTATAAAATAATAAATGATAGTAAACAATTACCCATCATAACTTTTTTCCCCTCTGTTGAATAAATTATTTTGTTGTTAGTTTTGGATTTTTGCTTAATTGATAAATATCTTTAAAAATCAAACTTATTTGGTATAGTTGACATATTTTAAAGATGTAAATACTTTACTATAAAGTTTCACTGAATTTTAAAAATAGCTTGATAACCATGAGGTTAAAGAATAATGTTAGTGTAGTGCCAAATAAATTTAAAATTTGTTTTGAGTACCTTTCATAGCTCTGTGCTATATGTTATTTATGGGAGGTGGGGGAGACTAAAGAAGTATAAGACTTCAACAAAACTTGTCTCACTAAGAAGACTAAATGCATATGCCCACCAACTCTTGAATACTCTAGGAGTACAGAAATGGAAGAGATCATGTAGTCAGAAAAGGTGATAGCTTTCTAGGCAGCACTTTAAAGAGCTTTGAAGAACAGAAAGAATTTTGCTCTGTAGTGATGACCCATCCTACACAAGAACCTTATTTGTGGGGATCATCTTCCCTACAGAACATATGATTCAATTTGAAGTAGGAAAAGATCAGATTTGATAACTAGTTGGTTTAAAATATTTAAATATTTACTATTTTATCAGTTCAACAAGAAAAAGAATAGTTATTTCCATATAAAAGAATGGTAAAGAAAACTGCTTGGAAGCATTTATATGCTATGTATATAAGCTATATATATCAACTTCAAAAATTGTTTTGGGTGGGTAGCAATCTGAAGTATCTTGAAATATTGCCATTAGTTTGAGATTAAAATTTTTTTTGACTTGTCACATATCACAAGCTTTATATGTGGCATATAGCTACTTTTTAGTGTGCTGGCTTAGTTAATAAAGAAATAGATTTACAGTTGATTGGGCATTGATTTAATTGGCCCTTACTTGTATATATATTTGCCAGTTGTGGTAGTTGGATAGAAATGTTTTTTATAACTATTGCCTTCCTTTATCCAAGGTGCTGACAAGTGACTGTTTAGCATGTAGAAGAAATAGCAAATTTGGAAATTATACCCTGCTCCTTCTATTGCAGAATAGTGTGCTTTAGTCCTTATTTTTTTCCCTCTGTTTAATCTCAGGTCAACAGGACATACTGCTGTGGAACCTACCGCGCAGGTCCTATGCGGCAGATAAGTCTTGTTGGAGCAGTAGATGAAGAAGTTGGTGATTATTTCCCAGAATTCCTTGATATGTTAGAAGAATCTCCATTTCTGAAAGTGAGTGTTAATTCATTGTCAATTTTTAGTTCAGATTACCTATTTGAAATACATACACACACACACACACACACACACACACACACACACACACACCCCCTCTAAGGCACTTCAATTTGACTGACTTAAAAAAAAACCACACACATCCATATGGTTGACCTATAAACATACTGAAAAGATATTTGAATTAAAATTATTTTCCTAGATCCACTGAATGACATGGTATTTATTTCTTTATAAAGACATTGCTTTTTATTAAATTGTAAATCTTTTTTATTTTAAATCTCTGTATTGACTTGATTTATTTTACCTTTAGATGACTTTGCCCTGGGGCACACTCTCTAGTCTCCGACTCCAGTGTAGGTCTCAGAGTGATGATGGCCCCATAATGTGGGTGAGACCTGGAGAACAGATGATCCCTACAGCAGATATGCCAAAGTCACCCTTCAAAAGACGCCGGTAAACATTTTGTTCCCCTTCCAAAAATGCAAAAATTTAATTATGCTTTTTCCTGTTCGTGGTTTTTAAGGATTATTATTATTTTTTCCAAGTAAGTGTGTAGTATGGTATTATGAGATAAAATCTAACTATTAATGTCTTGGGGGCGAAAAATACTTAAAATGCATGATGCCTTTTTGCCCATGTATATGATGTTACTTTGAAATTTATACATAGGATTCATGCCCTGTCCCTCTCCCCCCCACCTTTTTTTTTTTTTTAAAGTGGTTGAGTGTGTTCATCTTCTCTCTCCTGAGTTGTTTAATTTGAACAGTTACTTGTCACTTAATGGCTTGCAACAAACCAAATCTCATAATAGTATGTGAACTTGATCCACATTTGATAATCTGGTTGTGCTATATATGATAGCCTTTTATTAACTGAAACATTTGAATTAACCAGATAAGTTCTTTAATATAAATACACAAGATTAAATTGATAGTTACGATGAAAAAATTAAAAGCATTTGAGTGATTCTCCCCCTCCCCCGCCCGAATTTTCTCTTTAGTGAATGTGATTTTTGGTGAAAGATAGCTTTCAGCCTTACTTTGCGTCTTTTCTGGGTTGTTTTTTATTTGTTTGTTTTTTGCTGAGGCAATTGGGGTTAAATGATTTGCCAGGGTCACAGCAAGGAAGCGTTAAATGTCTCAGATCCCATTTGAACTCAGGTCCTCCTGACTTAAGGGTTGGTACTCTATCTGCTGCACCACCTAGCTGCCCTCTTTTTTTAAGGTTTTTTATGTGTAGTGTGCCATATGCTGTCTGGGAGTATGGCCTTTGGAGTCATGAAACTAGTGGAATATTCTGAGATATTAAGAATGAGGATTGGAGGGAGTCAAAATTGTGAACATTGAAATACAATTAATACTTCTTTAGATTCTGAGCTCTTTGACAGCAAAGACTGTCTTTTTTTTTTTTTTTTCTATCTCCATCATATAGTACAGTACCTGACTCCTAGTAGGTGCTTAATAAATGTTGACTGAATGACTTAAATTAATTTTATAACCATGAATAATTAGTATCTTGGAGCCTTTATTTTCTTTTGTGCAAAAGCAGATATAATATTTAAAGCTAGCAACCCTTTGAAGTTATTACAAGGAGAGCTCTCTGCAAAACCCTAAAATCCTCTGTAAATTTTTTAAAATTTATTTTAACAGATATTTTAGTAGTTGTCAGAAGCTGCCTTGTTAGGATTGCAGAAGATTTCAGTGTCCAGAGAATGGTCCAATGAAATGAGCACTGGATTTTGAATTTGATTTCAGTTACTTACTGAATATAATTGTGGACAAGTCTTAATCTCAAACTTCCTGGTCTTAATTTCTTCCTCTGTAAAATGGCAATGAAATACCTATAATACCAACCTCAGAAGGTTGCTGTGAGGGGGAAATGCTTTGTAGAATAATACATTAGATATGAGTTGTCACTGTCGATATAATATTGTTTCTCTCTTCTCTTCCCTCCCTGTTGCTCCACAAATTAATTGTAGATCAATGAATGAAATTAAAAACCTCCAGTACCTGCCTCGGACCAGTGAGCCCCGAGAGGTTCTCTTTGAAGATAGAACGAGAGCCCACGCTGATCATGTGGGTCAGGGGTTTGACTGGCAGAGTACAGCTGCTGTTGGGGTTTTGAAAGCTGTACAGTTTAGTGAATGGTAAGTCAGCATGTAGCTCGGAATGTTTGTGTTATCCCTTCTAGAAAAGGGGGAGACTGAAATTCAGAATGGTTGGTATACAGTCACTGAAGGATACCTCAATTTCTGTTGTGCTTACATTTTTGTTTTCTCTTATTTCAGTGTTTTGTTTTACCAGGAATTTTTTTTTCCAAAGACTGAATGAGATTTAGTGTTCTATTATACCATTAAGGCCCCTTAAGGATAGTAGTGGTGGGGTTGGGCCTGTTTTCCTTTTCTATTTTGAGTTCTGGAGCACAGTATCTTGTTTGTTGTAGCCTCTTGATGAGTACATGTTGAATTGAAATGATTTTGGTACATGAAAGCTTGATGTTTTTCTGTTTTCTTTTTATTAATATTTCCCCTAGTTACATTCAAAACGTTTTTTTTTTTTTTTTTTTATATTTTTTATGGTGATGATATTTCCAAAAACGCCAAATTGTGTGTGTGGGGGGGGGGGGGTGTGTGACAAAGATCTCCTACCCTAATGAAAATAATCCTCAAGAAAAAAGAAGTTAGAGACCGAGGGAGGGAGGAGGAGAGGGAAGGGGGGGGGGAAGAGAGGATAAAGGGGAAGAGAGAAAGGAAAGGGAGCAGGAGAGGGAGAGAGAATGCTTTGATCTGTATTCAGACTCGATCAGTTCCTTCTCTGGGGTATGGATAAGTCCTTCACAGTAATTGTGGATGATTGTACTACTGAGAATAACAAAGTCATTTACAGCTAACGGATCTTCCCAGAACATTCCCACTACTTTGTATACAATGCATTTCATGTTGCTTGAGTTCATGGAGGACTTTCCAAGGTCCATCTTGTCCTACCCCCCCAGCAAATCTTGCTCATCATTTCCCATAGAACAATATTATTCCATGAGGTGTTTTTTTTAAGCCGTTCTTTCCATCTTTTCCTTGGTCATTTTCTAATAAACATTTGAAAGGAAACCAATTGCCTACAAAAAGAAAAAAAAAAAAAAGTTTTAAAGGACGTAAACTAATACTTGTTCTTTTGGAGCCAGAGCTATAGTTGAAATGACTTGCCAAATTCTCTTTGTGATATATCTCTTCATGTTTACTTTTCCATTTTAGGAGTAACCAGCCTCGAATAACCAAAGATGTGATTTGTTTTCATGCTGAGGACTTTACTGATGTTGTGCAGAGACTTCAGTTAGACCTTCATGAACCTCCAGTGTCACAGGTACTGAATTTGCTTTTTTATTAACTGATATTTTTATTGAAATAACCATTTCTAAAAGATAGTAGGGAAAATGATAGAAGCAGTTTCTTCTGATTTACAGGGAGAGACCATTTAGGAATGATTGAAAATAAACTTTTTGAATATGGTATGTCTTAGGAGAAAAGAGCTAAAAATAATTATTAAATATGTCTCCTCCAAAAAAGGGGTGGGGGAGGGAACCCTGGCTATAGTTGATGGAAACCCAGGAAAAGTCAAATGTGTTGAGGGATCTGTATGTACTGGCTCCAAATAAATAAATTTCCACTCTTTGGAGAATGGTAAAGTCAGGCCATTTCAGAGAAAAGCAATTACTTATACTTAAAAACCATGGGAGAATAATAAAGGGGAGGCTGTCATTCAAGGATCAGAGTAGAAATTGAACAGAAACAGAAAATGAGCTTATCTTTACTTCATTTTTTTATGTTGTATTTGAATGACCAGAATCTTATGTTCAAAAAGGACCTCTGGAGACTGGAGTTCAATCTTTGTTATAAATACGTGGTCCAGTGGTCTTTGAAGTCTTGTAATGTCCTTTGTGGAAGCTCAGTCTACTTTGAGATAGTTAATTCTTTGAAACTTTCTTGAAATGAACCCAACCAACTCTTTCATTTGGTAGATTCTAGTTACTGTTCCTAGACCTCTCCTACAAATAACTTGAACACATCTGTCTATAATCTCCCACTTATGCCCTAAGAGACTTAGACTTCCAGACTTATTAGGATCTCTAGCTTCTTCAGTTTTCATACACGTGATATTGAGGCTATTGGAACTCTTGATTGCTTTCCTCCAGATTTCTTCCACTTTTCAAAGCCCTTCCTAAAACGAACACAAGTATTTCAGGTATGTCCTGACTAAAATAGGCCTGACACTTCTTCATTTAATGCACTAGATATTTTGGCTGATATATCATACTGGGTGATTCATAGTGAATTTGCAGGCTACAATACCCTCCCTCTCCCTAGCTTTTATTTTTAGATGAATTTCTATCCTTTTCTTTGATACCTCCTTTCCCACCTATCTTGTGAAGTTGACTTTTTGAATCCAAATATAAGCCTTTACATTTAAATTTCATCTTCCTATATTTGACCTAACATGCTGGCTGCATCTTTTATATCCTGATTCTGTCATCTGATATTATAGCTGTATCTCTTAGCTTTGTGTCATCTGAAGTTGGGTGAACCATCTATACTTTTATCGAAGTTATTGATAAAAATGTTAAACTCAGTAGTCAGACATAGCTCCCTGGAGAAGACCAGTGGAGAATCTCCTTTGGAGTTGAATTTCTCTAAGCATTTAAATGTCTAGCCCACATCTCTATCTTCCACAAGAATTGCATGCAATACTCTCTCTATATAAAGTATCTCGTAAAAATCAAGATAACTAGTAGCTATAGCATTCTCTTTATCCACCAGTCTGGGGATGTTGTTGAGAACAGAAATAAACATTAAATCTGGCATGAACTGTTGTTGGTTTGTTAGCTTTTTTAGATCACTGCTTCTTTTTTTAGATGTCCACTGATTCTTTTTCATAATGAATTTTAAATTTCTTCCATGAATCAAAGTCAAGCTTGCTAACCTATTGGTTAGAGGTTTCAGTCTATTTTTCTTCTTTAAAATTTGGGATAATATTTTTCCTTCTTGAATCTGTGGAACTCTCCTCTATTTTGCAGTCTTGAAAGGGTTACTGGTATTCACCTTTTTGTAGTTGTCTCAAATGTCACTTAATTGGACTTGGTGACTCAACCATATTATCTTTTCGCTTACTTGTGGCACTAGCTTTCTCTTAACCTTTTGTTATTGTTGTTATTCTTTCCAGTCTGAAAATCATTATCCTTGGCAGAAAACTCAAAAGCAGAATAAGAATTGTGTCATTTGCTGATTGTAGGTAGGAAGAGTCATGTTTGGCTTAGGTCTCAAATGTAAAGAGCTGAGTATTTTTCCCTTGTGTGGAATAAAGCAAATGTTTCTTTCCTTTTTTTTTTTTTTTTTAAGTTAAAGCTTTTTATTTGCAAAACATGCATGGGCAATTTTTCAACACTGACTCTTGCAAAGCCTTCTGTTCCAAATTTTTCTCTCCTTCCTCCCACCCCTTCCCCTAGATGGCAGGTAGTCCAATACATATTATGTTAAAATACATGCCAAATCAAATATATATATACATATTTGTACAGTTATATTACTGTACAAGAAAAATTGGATCTACAAGAAAAAAAAAACTGAGAAGGAAAACAAAATGCAAGCAAACATCAAAAGAAATCGTAAAATGCTATGTTGTAGTCCGTACTCAGTTCCCACAGGCTTCTTTCTGGGTGTATATGGCTTTCTTCATCACTGTACATTTGGAACTGATTTAAAACATCTCATTGAAGAGAGCCATGTCCATCAGAATTGATCATTATACAGTATTGTTGTTGCCGTGTATAATGATCTCCTGGTTCTGCTCATTTCACTTAGCATCAGTTCATGTAAGTCTCTCCAGGCCTCTCTGAAATCATCCTGCTGGTCGTTTCTTACAGAACAATAATATTCCATGACATTCGTATACCATAATTTATTCAGCCATTCTCCAATTGATGGGCATCCACTCAGTTTCCAGTTTCTAGCCACTACAAAAAGGGCTTCCACAAACATTCGTGCACATGTGGGGCCCTTTCCCTCCTTTAAGATCTCATAAAGCAATTATTTCACTGTAATTTGAATACTTCTAAGTCTCTGCATAAAATCATCACCTCCTTTTTTAGCTTGTGTTAGGTAACATCACTTCCACAACAGTGTCCCTAACACTGGCTTAAATGAGAGTATTTCTAAGTACAATTAAGTAATGTAAAGTCTATTTTTTATATAAAGTTGGCAATGTTAGCTGGTATTAGAGATTTTTCAAAAGATATTCCCTACTTCATGTAAAAGTATTAGTTTTGGTTTAATTAAGAGTTTTATAAATCTTTCCCTCCTCACTTTGGTCAGCTGATCTACCTACAAAGAGACTTGAGTTTACAATCCTTAAAATGTATTAAAAGATGTGTGGGTTTTTTTTTTTTTTTTAATTAACACCAAACTATAACTTCTCTTTCCTCTGTTTAGTGTGTTCAGTGGGTGGATGAAGCTAAACTAAACCAAATGAGGCGAGAAGGCATTCGTTATGCTAGAATCCAGTTGTGTGATAATGATATCTACTTCATCCCAAGGAATGTCATCCATCAGTTTAAAACCGTGTCTGCAGTATGCAGTTTAGCCTGGCATATAAGGCTTAAGCAGTACCACCCTGTTGTGGAAGGCCCTCAGAATGCTGAAAGTAATTCCAACATAGATTTTGATATCACTGGAAAGTCAGAATCAGAAGCTAACTCTCAGTGTGTGAGTATAAAAACTGAGTCTGAAGGAACAAGTGCAGAGATGCAGCTTTTGACAACTGCCTCTTCATCTTTCTCAACTCCATCGGGACTTGTACAGCAAGATCAGGGGGCTCAGCTCCTTCCAAGTATAAAGCTGGAACCCGGCCTGGAATCTGACCAACCACATGATCCACAGGACCATCCAAGCACTCCTGTGTGATATGTATATATTCAAACACATTTTTTTAACTTTTTTAAATTTTGATGTGAAGTTATAGTTTTATAACTGGCTTAAGTTAAGTTTTATTGGAGAAATCTTGCCTATAATTCTATAAAGAGAAATGACATTCCAAAAAATGTCAAGCATATCTTTTTTACACAGATTATGCAAAGTTAAGAGTTGTATCTTATCCCGTTAGTACAGTATGTAATAGTGGGTCTGCTGCTACTTTCTGTTTAAGGTGTGAGGTAACAGTTCAGTTGCTCTTCAAATCAAAATAGGAACTCCCTGGAGTTACAGATTCTAATTTGGTAAATTGATCACTCTCTTGTTTCATCTTGTCTCTTGCCATATTTGCTCCTTTTATAAAGTAAAATCTATAGCTTAGTGCCTGTGTCCTTTATTGCACAGGTACAATTTCTGCAGTAAAGATGGCATTGGCTGTAGGATGGTGTTCCTGCATCCTCTCTCCTGGCAAGTGTGGCATTTAAGTTCCAACTACAAAGAACAAGTGACTTCTGTGGATGTTTAGGTGACTCTCCAGTTTCTTAGTGAAAGAGAAAGCACAGCACTTTGAATGATCACAATGTCTTCTTTGTATCTGTTCTTGAAAGCCCAGAGGAGAACTTCAGTAAATCTACAAACAAGTAGTCCCTAGTCATTATTTTTGGCTCATTAATCGAGAGATCAAGATCAACTGTAGAAGATGTTCTAGTTAAAAATGTAGAGTTGATATGATAACTGGGATGCTCTGCCCAACACCTCCGCCTTTAGTGTGGATACTTACTTCTAAACTCATCAGTAATCTCAGAATTAGAAACTGCTCTTCATTCTGCTGATGAGGCTGCCATATTTTTGAGCATCAACTTTGGGTAAGACTCTGCTTGACTTGTCAGCTGGCTTCAGTCTCTTCATGATAAAAATCTAGTATACTAATGCACTTAAATTCACAATTGTAACTGGTGCATACCTGAGTTTATTCACTGTTGTTGTGTTGCTATTTCCTAGTAAGGAATAGTTGCACTAGACTTTTCACCCTAGAGTTTTCAGGTAGCCTGATGCAATAGTGCCTGGATGCTTTTATTTTTATTTTTATTATTAAAACGGGCACGGTTCATCTAGTTTACGTAATCTGAACATTTTGTTATTTGAGAATATTAATGTGATGTGCATCTCACTTTTTCTTAGTTATTAATAATGCCAATAAACCTTCTGTTTATTAGAAAGAGTCTCCCCCACCTAAAGACCAGACTTGGCATATCTACTTGGTTATGGTGCAATTTGGAGTTTGGTTCTTTTCCTTTCTGGAATAGGTGAGATTTGGAAAACTTATGTTAACATAGGCAAAAAAGATGCAGCTTCATTATGTCTGTCACCATGAAAACTCAGCTGTATCTTTTGAAATATCAATTATGAATTTTCTCTAAAAGTTTCTGAAATAGGTTAAATCTGTTATATAAATATTACTTTGTGCAATATTGTTGTGTAGTTATATGCATATTAGCACAGTATAGGGGTCACTGTTTAAACTGATAGAAAAGTAACCATCAGAAAATACTGCAGTGATTAGTTAGAATCTGTATTATTCCTTATATATATATATGTATATGTATGTATTCTTTGTTACAAAGAATGAAGACAAATAGAGAAACATTTCAATTTAAACCATTTACAATTTGGAAGTGATGGTGAATGTTTAGTAATCTGTGTAAATAAGGTGTTTGTGTGGAAAGCTTTTATGAAAGGTAATATGATTCATGCAGGGGTGTTTTTAAATCTTGGGTAAAAATTCTAGGGTAAAAATTCTAGTTCATCAAGGCTAGTTTAGAGATCTGCCCTGAGGTTTTTTTTTTTGTTTGTTTGTTTGTTTTGGGGTTTTTTGTTTTTTTTTATTTTGTCCAGAAGAATTTCATAGAGCTTTACCAGGCTGTACAAAGTAAAATTCTTCTCAGGCAACATTTTGCTTCAGTGCAGTTTTGATATTTATAAAAATCATGAAGAGCAAGTGTATTAACAGGAATATTGTTTTTCAATTCCTCTTCATTCACTTTGTCTTCCAAGATCCCATCTCCCCCATCTCCTACTTGCCATCCAGCAGATGCCATTTGTCATCTAAGCTGGTCATTGCTAACAAACAAGGAGACTGTCTCCTGACAGCCAGCACTGTGTATATTTACTCAGGAACCAGCAAATCTGCAAAGACTTTACAATCAAAAACAAAACTCCATTTTTATCATTTAAGGCATTTTACCCTCACCTCCAATATAAACATTTAAAAAGGTATAAACCTTTTATATCATGTAGTAATAAATTAATTGTATTTTAGAATTGCAGTAGAATGGGAAGGGGGAAAAACCATTAGCTTGTAATATGTATCTGGAAACTCCTGAATGTCCTATGTGAGTATTAGATTTTAATAGCATGATTTTTAAGACTGATGAATATAAAAGCAGGCAAGCTTGAGTTTCATACTGCTTTCAAAGCTGTATCCTAGGTTAGTGAAATAAACAATTGAAACTTTTCTAAATAATTAAATTATTTGGTTTGGTGGTTTTAGGCATGGACCAATTCCATGTGCTTTGATTTGTAAAATAGTGATGGCAATTTTGAACTTTTAAGTGGAATTAAGCTGATCTTCCTCTTCTGTATAAATCCGATGTGCCAACTCTTTTAGAGATTATATCTCTTGCAGAGAGTATAGGTGTAAAAAGTAAAATTCATTTGGAGCAGGGGGATGGCCGAAATGTCCTTGTATAAAGGGCCTAATAAATGAATATTATTAATCCGACTGACTTTAAGGCACCCTTTGACCAGTGTGATGGTTGGCTCTGTGGTATCCATTAAAACGAAGAGAAAAACCCCACAAACACATTAAACCTCTTTCCCCTCCTCACCAATTTTATAATCATAAGTGATATGCTAGGAGTGAAAGTACAACTTACACAAATATATTTTAAAATGTAACTTCATGTAGTTAAAGGGTAAATTTATATGTAAGGGAAAGATTACATGTATATGATCTCTCTGTGACCATTACTATTTACCATTTTTTTAAAAAGGATATTTAGTGATTATTCAAGTGTAGAAATTATATGGATTATCATTACAGAGGTGTAGGTATGTATGTATGGGTGTGTGAGAAGAGAGTGTTTTGTATGGAAGGAGGTGTCCCAAATAATCAATAGACACCCATTTTTAAGTTAACTGTGAATTTGAGGGTGCTTATCTAAATACTTAACTCAGTTCAAATGCCCCTGAAATTTGTTTTACTTAATCAAAAAATGGTCTTCCTACAATTAGAGACAGAGTGATATCATCTGAAGAATATTGCACACAAGAAAAATTAGTCCTACTTTATCTTTGGGAATATATTTTACTTAGTAAAGAATTTTAATCACCATTGTTAGGTTTACAATCCAAATTTAGTAGTGGTTGGAGAAAATGTTGCTTATTAAGATCTTTTCTATCCTTCTGGATTTTCTTTCCTTCTAAAACAGAATGTTTTATAACTTACAGGCTACCATGTGTTAGGACAGGACCCAAAACTCTGCAAACACACACTTGGTGAATGCATTCTTGACAATAACAACAGTGGGCTTTAAATTTTCTTCCACATTTGGCCACTGAAAGGTCTGTTTGCATTCTCACCTATAGAAAAATCTAGTCCATGTCTCCAATAAGTTGTTTTGTTAATGCCACAAGGATTTTCTAAAAAAAAAATTAAAAAAATTAACATTCACTGGCACATACCACTAGTTTCAAGTTCACATTTGTGCTGAATTTTATTTTTATAAACACAGATTGCAGCCATAACGGTCCTATAGTAGGAAGAAGAAAGGCATAAGGTGAATGTTTTTCTTCAGCACCAATAGGACCTTTTATTATTCTGAAAGTTCATGTTGCAGATTAAAATTTACATTGCTTTAAGAGCAAGTATCTCTCCATAAATATTATGGCCTTCCATATTGTTCATAGACTTTTTAGGATCCACTTGTGCATGTAATTGAGGAGAATACCTCCTCTTAATATAGCACTTTTCAATTCTCTCTAAAGAAATACTTTAGTACTACTTCTATCACATGTTGTAAAGTTTCGTGTAATAGTGTTTTCTGTGACTAAAACTCCATTTTGATCGGCAGCTAAGATTTTTTTTTCTGTGGCTTTAATTTATCTGAGGTCTTTGCATATAGATGAAATTATAATTTGCCTGGAGGACTGTTTGCATTGTACGGCCTTAGTATGTTTATTGACATTAACAAGTGTTTTAAAGAGGTTTTTAATGAATAGTCTAAACCTAAATCTATGTGAATAATAATCCTTTAACAGTGCATTTCTTTTTGTAGCTGACTGTCTAAGCGTGTTAAATCGTTTAAGCTATTTCTTTGTAAAATAGTACAATGGAATGCATAGAGGTTTTTTTCCTGTAAAGTATTTTTTTAATAAACAAAGTCTGATTTGTCCTTTAATAAAGTCTCATTCATGCCATAAAGTGGATAAATTCAAATGAATATGAATCTTGGAAATGTAACTCCTTGTAGTTGAAATCCATGGGGTTTACTCTGGAGCTACTGAAAATACAGGCCTCTGAGTAGGAGCTGCCAACTGGGGACCCAACTGGAAATGACCACATAGTTTCCCCTCTTCTTTCTCTTCCCTTTTCTCTATATAGGGATACCATACTTTTACCTGCAGGTGCTCTGCCCAAAGGACTATAAATTTTGATTAAATGAAACCTTGCAAGATATCTTGAGGTTTACGGGCTAGGGCCATGTCTTAAACCCAAATCACTCTGGCTAGTTCCAGATCAAGCCTCACTTCATTATTGTTTGGACCCTGATTGGCTCAGAATGAATGTAAATAGCAATACTGGAAGAGAGATTTTAACCAGGTAAAAGAACCCATTCTTTGCCTCATTTCTTCCCTAAGGGCTTTGCTTCAGTCAAACTGAGTCCTGCTTACAAACTTTAGCTTAAAATGGCCAGGTGGTCTACCTCATCCAGGGCTGTGACCAGTTGACCTGATCTATATCTTGTCCACTGGACCCAGACAATTCTGCAGAAGAAAGTGAGGCAGGTGACCTTGCCCAGCCCTCCCTCAAATCCAATTCACTTGCATGTGATGATGTCACCTCCCTGACATCATGGTCCTCTTTGAGAACAACTTCACTTCCAGACAAACAGCTGTTCCTCGGGTACAAGAGAAGGTGTCAGGTGTCTGAAAATTTCCATATGTCAACTATTTGCATTTCACCAATAAGATAATTTTCCAGAAGAAAAATTTCATTTGCGCAAGTGTTATTTGGTTATGCTTGCTGCTTCTCTGAATTGATTGGCACTCTGAGTAGAATGGAAGCCTTTTGAGAGGAGGAAGGTCTTGTTTGTATAACCAGGGCCTGGCAGGAATGTTTTCTATACAGTCTGGAGAAGGTAGTGGTCCTGTGACTTTATTGAGAGAGGAAAATCCCTAGGTGAGAAAACTAACATTGCAAATTGTCTTCTCTGCAACCTAATCTTAGCTTCGAGGAATGGCTTGCCTCTACCGCCTCAATATTTGGACTTGAATTCATCTGAGTTGTCATACTCGGCAGTTAATAATTTTTAAAAATTAAGCTGAATTCATAATGAAAAACACCAGGTTTCTGAAAAATTAAAAGTTAAACATTAAATTGCAAAATGACCAGGTATTGGGATAGAATCTTTGGTCACTCAGAATAATGGGATTCTCTTTCTCAGAACTGAATGCCAAAGTTGCTATAGCAGGTGTGTTCCTCAGAAAACCCGAGACTTAGTCCCTAGGCCTGGCTCAGATTGACAAGATACTCAGCTATTCTAGGCGTACATATATAGAAAAATGGGGGGCGGGGGAATTAAAATAACGGAATGGTTTTAAAAACTACCACCCTGAACAAATTTTGCATCGACAGATGATTAATTCCAGGTATCGGAATTAATGGAATTAAATCGACCCATTTACTCATGCTTCGGTGGAGGCGGGGGATTCTCCAAGGGGCCAAAGAAGTCGAGTGATGTTCTTCCTTCCCAATTAAATTTTAAGGAGGAAGTTCTTTAGTGGCTCCGTTTTTAAGTCCCTTAAACTGTGTGCGTAGGAGGGGAGTGAAGAAAGGGATTTCATTACGACCGGTGTGTGGAAATTCTCCGTATCACCAGCATTTCCTAACATCTCCGGAGAGGGGCCGAAGGCCTCTGACCGTCATGGGTCAGGGCAGGCTCCCCGCTCCGCCCGCGCTCGCTTCCCCAAGAGGCCAGCGTCCGGGGGCGGAGCCAGCCTCCTCGCTCCAGAAGCCCGCTGAGAGGAAGCTCTAGGGAAGGCCGGAGGCCCGGAGCCGAGCACTTGTGCCCAAAGAGCTCCGCTTTCCGAGACTCGGCCTCCGGGGCAACCCGCTGTTCTCCCCCACTCTTCAGCCCCTCCCCGCGAGCACGCAGAACGGCGGCTGCCCGCGGAAGCACGCACGGCGCGGGCGCCGTGGCTGGCTGGCTGGTGGCAGGGCGGCGCGGGCGCCGCGGTCTCCA